>JAVQKC010009323.1:0-22271 GCA_036025475.1 Philypnodon macrostomus
AGAATAATCCATGTTCTAAAACAGGTCTAAATCAGGTCTAAACCAGCAGAAAACCAAGAATAAACCATGTTCTAAAACAGGTCTAAATCAGGTCTAAACCAGCACAAAACCAAGAATAAACCATGTTCTAAAACAGGTCTAAATCAGGTCTAAAGCAGCACAAAACCAAGAATAATCCATGTTCTAAAACAGGTCTAAATCAGGTCTAAAGCAGCACAAAACCAAGAATAAACCATGTTATAAAACAGGTCTAAATCAGGTCTAAACCAGCACAAAATCAAGAATAAACCATGTTCTAAAACAGGTCTAAATCAGGTCTAAACCCGCACAAAACCAAGAATAAACCAGCTCAAACCCAGATCATAACCAAGAATAAACCAGGATTAAATAATGGTTGATTTATTTCTTAAACTCTATGTTCGGTCCTGGTGAAGAAACTTTTGGAGGGGAGTGGGGAAGCAATTGTGTGGGCTTAAATTGCTAGTGTTTTTTTATTATCTCGATTTGGCCACAGCTGGCTATTGTGATCTCTGGAAGCCCCGGAGATGACTTTACATGGGGACGATAAGCCGTAAGAAGCACAAAAAGCAGCTGCCTTGGATTTTTACAATGTTAGCTTGGGAATGCCTCATGCTTATTTTGAAGTGGCTCCAGCAATATTTTGGAATGATCTGATGGGAGATTGGGGTGAACTTTCTTAGCCTCTCTCATGAGGAAAAAGAAAAGAGATACAGAGATGCAGTAAATGCCAAAAACTGTGAGGCTTCAGTGAACTTTTAGCTGGAAGAAGGAAAGCTGTAGAGTTAAACTTTTGGGTTACCCTGAGACGTTCTCTCTATTTGAGTAAGAGATCTGTTGAAAGATTTCTGGATTACTGAGGCATAGTTTATATTTGCTTATGTTTGGTGTTCTGTAATATCGATATCCATATTGTTTGACTTTTACAAGTGCATCAAAAAGCTAGATAAAATTACTCTTACAAATAAAAACAGAAATTTATTTTCTCATTAAAGCAGAAACCTAATGTACAGCGCTGCTATGTTGGATTTTCCCAACTTGGGTATGAGTCAAGCTACTGGAGTTCCCTAATAGGAATTCCAAATTATCTGCCTGTTTTATTTGAAAAATCTGACTCGGAGCTCGGATTTCCGACTTGTATGGACAAATCGAACGCAGCGTTTTTGTCAGCCCAGAAGTCTAATTAGCATACCTGTTAGCAACATGACTGTTGGTGACTGTTAGCACTACCAGGAGAAGTGCTCTTTGCAAAGTTATATGACAAGGAGCATTTTCAGCTTCAAGAAGGTAGCAGTGGATTTAGTGATTTCATGGCCCAAGGCAGGGGGGCCCTCTGAATTTGGTGCTTTTTAAGTCCTACCAAAAGTTTTCTTGATTGTCAGTCCACAGCAACCAGCTGCCCTAACCATACAGAGCTATTTTACCATATTAAGTTTAATAACTTCTCTGGCCTCAGCATACATACAGCATACAGTTAGCATAATTGGTCCCCTTCAAAATGTGTATCTTAATAGAATTGGCTTTGAAAACTGAATATGCAGACCATCATTTTTAGTCTCCTGTATTTTGCTCTATTGCCAAATCCCCGACTCCACACTTACATCACTTGTCCTTTAATACCTAATCATTTTCCGCTGGTAGCTAATTATCTCCTTTCAAAGCCCATGTGAGCACGGCTTGTACAAACAGTGAAGGCCGTTCTGCTGAGCTGTGACTGTGTATAACGGCCGTGGTGTGTTAGCCTTGCTCTGACATGTCATCATTGCTGGCCCCCGTGACCACTGTATGCTGCTTTCTTGGAATCACTGGGAACATGACTATTTTTTCTGGCAGCCGTTCAACTCAAACAGATCCATCACAGAGCGTGTTTTGTAATAGAAGCAAATAAACAGGATAAAGCCAGGCAGTAAACATTACAGGAGGATGGCAGGGTCCTACGGGAAAGCAGGTGTTGCCCCGCCCACTTTGTCCACACAGAATTAAATCAAAACTAAAAATGGACTAATCCAGGTCTTGATCAAATCTAAATCAACCAGATAAGCCAGGCAGTAAACATTACAGGCCAAGGATGGCAGGGTGCTACAGGAGAGCAGGTGGTGCCATGCCAACTCTGTCTATACACAATTGATCAGGACTAAATCAGGACAGAAACTGGACCAAACCAGGCCCTAAAAAAGCACCAGCACCAAACTGAGTCTAAACCATGAGTAAACCAGGACTCAACCAGGCATGACACAGATCTAAACCAGCATTAAACCAGGTCACAACCAGGATTAAACCAGTTCTAATCCTGGATTAAGTCAAAACCACATAACTAGCACTAAACTCAGGTCTAAACCACGACTAAACCAGGCCCTTAGAAGGAGGGCAGGGCGCTACAGGATATATTGTATTCTCTGTATCAGATGAATTCTCAGGTGTTGCGCCGCCCTCTCTGTCCACAGTAGGTCATCCACCCCATGGTTCAAGCACATGTGCCGTTATAATGTACACAAGCTGAACAGGCAACATGGGCCTTTCAGACACATGCAGTTTGGAGTAGAAACATGATACCTGTGAATACATAAATAAATAAATAACTATAAAACAAAATGCTGTTTTTTTATGTCTTACAGTTCTGCTATGTGTTATGGACTGGGTTACTGTTATTGGTTATGTAAGGCATTTTCAGATGGGGACAAATTGGGAATTCACAACTAATGTACATTTGGTGGAGAGAGAGAGAGGACTGTCAAGAATGACATATTTCATTAATTAAATTAGTCTAGTTAAATTAAATGAATGTAATTCGGGTATTTTCTTATGTGTCCCTGTTTCAACTACAGAAAGTGTGAAGCTAATTTAGCCGCTGCCTGTCAAAAGTCATGCACCAAAAAATAACTTTTTGAGCATTGTGTAATTGTGTCATTCTTCATGGCTGTAGCCACTGACAACAACAACATCATTGACTAAACTCTTTGAGTAGACTGCTGCATTTAATCGTTTAATAATTGTCCATGGTAACAACAAAATGCACCAGAAATGAACAGCAAAGAATGTGGCCTGAAGCAAAAAACATGGTCATAATTCTAGTCATTTTATATGAACTAGTTTCCAGAGAGGGTCGTCTGTAGATTACTGCTCTATCGATTTTGTGACAAATGGGAGCCCAATTAACTTCAACATTTGACCACTGTGATTTACAGTCTGCACTCCTGCCACCAGCTTTGGAGATGATGGAAAATAATATTAGATTTTATTATATTTAAGACCTCAGTGTCACAATCATGTGAGGTCACACCATGGTCAGGAGATCAGGATCTTTTTGTTTTTTTACAGGCTATACTGACTAAAAAAGAGACCAAATGTGTAGCATCTAATATCATCAATATATATAATATGAGCTAGCAGTTGTTTAGAAGATAGAGCAATTCCCCACTAACCTGAGGCCTGGCAGTTCAATCTCCACTTGATGCATAGTGATGCATTGGCCTGTGTCCTTGGGCAAGACAAGACAATCCCCCTTGCCTACCTTAATTAAATAATCCATGGACCACCACTAGATAGTGACTATGCAGTGAATAAATAATAAACTCAGATTGGCCTTGAGGTCTTGGAAAGCGCAATATAAATGTAAATCAATTATTATTCATATTAATATTTGCTGGTCAAACTTGTTGCTGCCTAAGAAACCACAGAAATGTATACATCCTATGATCCCATTGAGCATGAAGTAAAGGTGAAGGGTGGTGATCCTGCCTGAGGCTTTGTAGAAGGCCACCTCTGTGAATTGTGAACAAATACATGATTTCATTGTGCCTTGGGCTCCGTCCTGACCCCCACACGGCCCCCATTTTGACAGAAAGATGGGAGCCTTAGCCGCTGATGACGCAGTCCCAGGAAACAGAGAGCACTGTGGCCCACCCTGGCCTCGACCCAAATGCCCCCCAGGCCTGCACCCCCAACCCACCGCCCCACCAGCACTTCCTGTCTGTGTCATCCAGCAGCTAAACCCAATCCCTGATCAAAGGCCAAGGGAGAAAAAAGGCGAAAGCCCATCCAGAGGAGACAGAGAAGTGAAAAGACACAAAGTAGATTGACGTGCATGTTGGTGGGGCGAAAAAACAAATCCCTCTTTATGTGACTGGGGAAGCAGCTGCTCGGGCCAGGGCACCTGTGAGCCCGCTGCAGACTCACAGAATCCATGCCAAACTCCGCCCGCCCCAAAGAAAAAGAAGTGCCCGCGGAGCGCTGCCAGGCCAGATCTGTGAAAGGTTGCCATGGAAACAGAACCTGGCTAGGCTTCGATAGTTTGAAATAAACAACCTTTCAACCTCATCTGAGCGGGATAACCTTTAGATGATCTGTGGCCTGCACAGCTCGACTTACGCTGGCACAAGATGTCAATGTCCATCCTGTCCAGCATTCATGTGGAATTGAGAAAAAAGCTCATATTCAAAGGTGAAAAACTGACATTTAGAAATGCATGGCTACCTGTTTAAAAGCTAGAAGCAGTCGGAAAACCAAAAATGTTTCACTCAGATATGTTATTTATACACAGCAATCATATTCATACATTAAGGCAAGGTGGGTGAAGTGTCTTGCCAAAGGACACAACTATATGGACTGGTTGGAGTGGGAATTGAACCACCAACCACTGACCCAATTTAAACATGTCTATTAACATTTCAAATAATAAAAGAGAAAGGTAGCAAGTTAGCCAATCCATTGCTATTATCATTGTGAGAATTATTTCTGAAATTGGAATAATACCCCAAGGCCAGAAAATACAAAATGGACGCCCGCCTTTCGAAGCCAGAGGCAATTGGAAATCCTGAGATACCACCATTGTTTCAGGGCAATTATCAAGGCCAGATTAAAAATCAACTACCGTTGAACAGATGTCCTGTTGTTTTTCGGTCCACAGAAGAGAAATCTCGTTATATTGCACCAGACGGGGCACAGACAGTAGGATTGGATGTGTCCTTTTTGCTTAGCCTCACACAGATACATACACCAACATGCGCTGGGGGCAAGGCTTGTGGTTTTAAGCACAAGTGACATCCCATTCACTGGAGCTGGTCAGGGTCTAATGTCCCCCATCTTATCTTACAAGGCTTAGCGTTCTGAAATGACATTGGCCCAAGTCCAGAAGCACACAGACCAATGCATTGGTGACCATCCCTGACTCGTTCACTGTATCACACACTGAGGGTGTAATAGCTAAGATTTGTAATGTTTCAGCACCCCTAAATATAACCCAGAGATTTGTGATGTATTAATATCAGTATGCAGTGAACCCCATCACTAACAATACTACAATTATGCTACTGCAAGCCCTCTACAATGTTATATTTCCTTATCAAAAAGATGGACTGTTTTATTCACATTTTTCATGCAATAATTCACAACATTTTGTCAGTATAACTGAGAAGTGTGAATTGTAGTTTAAAATTCAACTTTGTGACATATGACATTTTACAGTGTAATGCTCTGGAGCGATGTCTGTCATTGCTCAAAATATTGCTGAAAAAGCCACTAATGATTAAACACTGGACAACTCTAAATGTCAGCTTCATCAACTCACCATATCTTTTGTAATAAATGGTAAAGTGGAAGATGTACTAAAACAAAATTCATGTACAATTGAAATAGTACTCAATAAGAAAAGGCACCTAGGTCATAAGCCTGTATACTTTTTGTTCCAGTACCAAGCCTGGATGAATATAGATAATTATTATGCTTAATAATTACAGTTACCTTCTGTCTACCTTATTGATTTCTTGTATTTTTGGTTTTCACTTGTTGATGCAGCCAAGTCAGGAGGCAGTTGCCATGGGAAACTCACTGAAATGATCTTAAATCTTTAGTGAGCTGCACTTCCATCACAAAGCCCTTCATTAAAAATGTCCTTGTTAGTAGGAAAATATAAACAAGTCATTTCGAAGTATATGAAGTCTCTTGTGATATGTGTTCCACATTTTCTATTCCTCAGGGAGAGCATTGTTTACATTTCTGAACTGTAATTATATACAATTCGTGTTGGTACATTAGCAAATCCTTCATCATGATGCATTGAATTAATGTTTTGGCTATTTCAGGAACTGTTACTCAAAGATCAAATATTTCCTTCAGTTCTTTACTTTCTTTGGCTATCCTTGTTACATTGTGCCAATATATACTATACAGATGAGTTGTGAGATTCATATTGTATTTCTGTGAGTTGGGAATGTGAAGGGTGGTTTAAATGGAATATTCACTTTTAGTCACTTTTAATCTGTCACAAATAAAACAATGGATCTAAACTAATAACATCTTACATCATCACGTGATAATCAAAACAATCTCAT
This sequence comes from Philypnodon macrostomus, assembly GCA_036025475.1. Lineage (NCBI taxonomy): Eukaryota > Metazoa > Chordata > Actinopteri > Gobiiformes > Eleotridae > Philypnodon > Philypnodon macrostomus. The sequence continues at coordinate 6,348 of JAVQKC010009323.1, forward strand.
ATTTCCGGTTTAGATTTCTGAAGGAGGAAATTTCGGAATTCTAAATTTTTCAGATAAATCTCGAAGCCCATTTGATTTGTAATTTGTTGTCTGTTTTTCTCTGTTCTTTTCCCCATCTTGAACTCCCCAGCCCTCTTCCCCTCTGTCTCGACGGACGGATGATTGTAAAAGAAGTGGAGTCTTGTGATAAACGAAGAGGTGACAAAGCAAGGCATTTGAAGGTAAACTATTTCAGTCTCTTATACTCAAGGGTGTGTGGTTTATACTGCTGAGGACAAAAGTGCTTTAAATGGTACAGAACCCAAAGGAATATCTTGACTTTTTCCACCACAAGATGCTCAGAAACTTTACTTTGTTCATGTTCACCTACATTTACTTGTTTGGGTAAAAGTAACACAGTCAAAAATAATTCCATCTCCACATTTATGATTATCAAAAGCTAAAGAAAACTGCATCGTGTTTAGACTTGGTTCAACCCAGATGTGGTTCTGTTTTAGTCCCAGTTAAGATCTGGTTTTGCCCTGGTCATGGGTTAGTCCTGATTCAGTCCGGGTGTAAGAATGTCTTTATATTCTCGTTTATGCTTGGTTTAGCTCCCGTTTAGTTGAACTTTATACCAATATTGATCAAAAATATAGACTAGCCAGCTGCCGATTGATTTGATAAACATCCAAAGTTTGTAAAGCTATGGTGACAAGTTTCTCTTTGTTATCTCTCGTCATTTTCTCTTTTTCTCTTTTTGTGAAAAACTGCTCAGACATTGCTTGTGTGCTGCTGTTTTTTCTATGTAGTCCATTAATATTCTGCTCATCTCCTATACGAGATAAAGGCGATAGACAGACTCCTCTTCATCTCCAAACACCAGCTGTGCACAGCCGTGAGACATGGAGCAGTAAACAGAGCAGCACATAGATTTATGCATGCTGGTGAACTTATATCATTCAAGTGTTTGGAGGCAGAGGCATCAATTTTGCATGGCACTCATCCTGCATCATTCAAATACTTGCTAGCATATTTTTTTCCATGAGGGATTTCAAAGCAAGGCACCTGCTCACCATTGGATATATTGTAGAGGACGTGGGCGCTTACATGTTGCAGATATCACCTCTTGTAGTCGGGTGGGCGTTGAAATGCTCCTGGCTGGCTCGCCAAACAGTGCCCCCCCCTCTCTTTTGAATCATCACCATGTCCTGCTGCCAACCGCCGTCCTTGCCACTCAAATCAGACCCTAGCCTTGTGTTCACGTGGTCTTCTGATGCTTTTGACAAAAATAAATGTAGAACAAAATCAGGGGTACATGGTGGTTAGCATGTCTAGGAGATTGTCCAACACATGGAGAGGAGTTTGCACGTTCTCCCTATGCTGTCATGCATGGGTTAGGAGAGATGTTGAATTGGCCTTATTGCCATAACAAAAACAATGGGAGACAGGCTCTTTTATTGGGCACACCAATAATAATTGAACAACATATTAAAGTGCATGTCTGTAGTGGAGATGGGCAGATGTAGGTGCGATGGGAGTGTGCAGATGAGGGCTGGGTGATCGGGCAGTAGGCCAGCGCCCACAGCGTAGCGTGAGGCCGAGCTGTTGAGCGAGTCAAAACCAGGCCTGTGCGTGAGAGCGGAGAGAAGCTGGTGTATTAATACGGGGACGCACTGGGCCCTGGCGAATCACCGGGTCAGCTTACCTCAACACAATCAAAAGGACAAGAAAGGGTTAACAGGCTATTGTTAATTATTATGAGTGTCAGTCCAAGTAACTTTTCCAGGACCACATAAATGCTGCATTAGCCCCCTTCCTCAAACACCACCGCTGCAGTGAACTTTTTTCTCCATCATGCCCCAGGGTTTTGCTGGTCTCCACTCCTCTAAAGCGATTAGTCAGTCAGGCATCAAGTGGACTACAGTCTGGGAGCTTCAGATAGAGGAGCAGCAACTCATAGCCCCCTGACAAGCCCAAGGACATTTTAGTGCTATAGTTACTGTTGTTGTATTGTTTACATGAAGTGTCCAGCTCCTGAGGCTGGACTGAGGCAGTGGGCCATACCACTCTTCACAGTGCTCTACTCTCAAGACATTTGTGTGTTAAAATGGTAATGATGTTTGCACTCACACACACAACACGTCACACACACCATACCCACTTTGGTTCCTATAGCAAATTTTTCATAAATCTGAGGGACATTCATTTATATTGATTCAGTATTGGTTTAGATTCACCAATTCTCCTAACACATACATATCTTTTGGCAGTGGGAGGAAGCCAACAGTATCAAAGGGTAGGCCTACATGCAGTCTCTCCTTTCTGTCGTTGAATTGAACTGAACAGATGACAGAACCCATAACCTTATTTCTAAGAACCACCGTCCACTCCAAGAATGCGGTGGGAAGATGTTTTGTACAAATTTTCAGTTGACATTTTATTTACTTGATCCAAAATAGTTTGTCATACGTCAGTGCCATTTAAAAACACCAGGCTGAATAAACAGGTGCTGTCTTGCATCTCAAAACCCACCGCTCTATTTCCTCTCGAGGCGTGATACCGTGCACCTCGGTGCCTCATTGACTTACATTTATCTTACGCCTGATGAATTTAAAATATGCAGCCAGCATCAGCGTGCATCTCAACACTCACCGGGTAAATTGGGAAAGGTTGCTGAGCAATACAGTGCATTACCTTGTTTCCCGGGAAACAACCAAATCCAATTAAAGGGAACCATGAACCATGGCAACATGTGGTAAACACAGCGTGGCACCGCTGCGAGCTTGTTATTCAATCATCAGTAAAGTAAAAACAAATAATTACTGCAGAATGACCCTATAATGCCAGGAACAAATGAGAAATTATGCATGAGGGGGAGCGTGGGCTGGGGACTGGAAATGACTCATCCTACAAACATGTCGAAAAAAGATCACTCAAGCACCTTATTTACCACAAATAATCATAATGCTGATGAGGCGAGCATTGTCATTTTGTATTATTTTGCTGTCTAAATGTCTTTCATGTTTGGGACAAAGCACTTTTTCACAGGCGTTTTGCATATCAAAGGGAACGGGCCGCATTGTTGTTATTAGGATTGATGGAGGTATGTTACCGATGCTAATTAGCCCGAATGCTAATTGTGTTCCTGAATAATTAAAGTCACAATTTCTTTTTAAAGTCGATTAATACATCATCCTGCCTGGTGTGGATTCTCTGATATCTTTGAAAGGGTTAGGGAAATCACAGCTTGCATCTAGGTGGGGAACAGATGCTACAATAGCGACACATGGGAATTCGTGCATCAAGGTTTTTTTTTCTCGTTATAATGCATCTCAAATCTCCAACACAGGTGAATGTATTTGTATTCTGTTCACATGCCATAGAGCTAGTGGTGAGGAATCTATATGAATAGCAGTCATTGTGGGGCTTTTTTGTAGAAGAGTCACGTTTCACGGAGCTGCTCTCCTCTTGCAGCACAGTTTCCATGGTAACGCAGTCGGTAGTGAGGTGAATGGATGAGGGGCACGGGGCGGTGTTTGTAGAACATTGTGCACACAGATTTCTCCTTTATGTCAGCCATATATCAATCTCAAAGCAATAGTAGGGTGATTGTGGTTTTTTTTTAAATGGTTTGTTCAGCTGACTAGAGTAGTGTCCTTACGCAAGATGACTATATCAATATATATATATGTATAATATACTACATTTCTATCCTATGTTATTGTGGGTTCTTTCTGGGTACTGGGTGTGATAGTGCATAGTCGGTGTAGAGTATGGCTCAAAGACCAGCAGAAATAAGTGAAGGCAAATGAACAAATATATGAATCAGTTTTGTGTCTATTATTAGTTTTCAAGTAAATTTTAACATGTAAGACTTCGGGTCAGATCTCCTAAGAGAGGCGCTAATTTGTGAGTAGTAAGACATTTTGCGTCTCTTATGTGTGCACCGTGTCTGATTTACTATGAGAACGATTGCTCACACAAACAAAATTTATAAATGACGGTTAGCACGTGCTACCAAGAGCTGCTGATGATCTATAGCATATAGAAGCCCATTTTAAGGGGACAGCCAAGCCCGCAGTTCAAAGGAATACAAATGAGAGGAACGAGAAAGGTAAAGGGTCTTCTCAAATCAACACATTACTGTTGTGTGTTTGATGAAAGCTACCCCTTACTGTTTCAAATAATATATATATTTAATAATATGGACCAATTCTCCATAGCACTGCCTTATTTTACATGTGGCCCAATAAATATGGTGTACCCATGGTGCACTAACATGGCGGCAATGAGCAGGACTGATTAGTGAGCCATCGTCTTGTGAGGCTCTGCCGACTCATCACATCACACTATTTTCCATATTTTCTGTTTTTTGGCCGAGAGCATCATTTGTGAGTTAGCAGCCATCTGGCCTGTTCGCCTGTGCAGCTGACTCACAGAAACTGGTCGATGGAGCTATTCTGAGCCACGGTCAAGGATTTCTCCTGTTGGCTTTTTGTGCAGCATTTTGTGCAAGGACTATGCACAAATGTTTCTATGCAATTATTTCATTGATTTCTGTTTGCACTTTTTTCATTGTCTGCCCTCGTTTATGTATTTCTAGATTTCATTTGACCATAATCTTATTGAAAACATGCTTGAATTATGCTGTTAATTTGTCCTTATAATGTGCTCTTATTAAAGGTACAATTGTCCATGGCTGCTACCAACATTCATGCACATTCAGATGTGTAGGGTATAGTTGTTACACAATTATAAAATAGAGTTTGTGAGATGCTCAGGAGTGCTGTCAATTTGACCCAGAAGGAGCAAAATACATACCTGTGTATTTAAGGCCTACACTAAGATAACTAGCAGGCTATACTTTGAACATATTATCCATGGGTCACACCTTTTGAGTAGTTTAATTTTACTATCACACTCACAGCAGTACACCTTTATTATTTACACTATTGCTAATAGATAACTAATAAATATAAGATTCTAGGTGAAACATACTATAATGACCTAAATACATAACAAAGAGTATTTCCAAACCCTTGGTAAACTATGTGCCTAAGGTGCCTCAGTATAATGGCCATAGCCTGATTAAATCTTGTATAACCGCACAGCAGACAGAAGAGGAGGATGATTGTCTGATGGTGAATGTGATTGAGTCGTCCTTGTGATTTCGTTGTCGCCCCATCGCTCTCGTTGTGGCTCGTAACCATGGTGACGGCTGATCTCGTTACCTGGAGGAGTGCAGCTCGTGACTTCTAAGCTTGGGTTACTGCGGCCACAGAAGAGAGAGGGTATAGGGGGAAGGGGGCCACTTTCCACACACACAAAGACCAGCCTGTTCTGAGCAGTGCATCCATTCACCGCATTCAAGCAGCCAGCCCACTATACAGCCAGTGAACTAGATCAATAGCATGAAGGAGTTCATTAGGGTAAGTTAATATTATGGCTCAAGTTTCCAGAGATGCTTTTAGGGTGAGCTCACAGCGGCTACATTAGGCTCTATCAGTCCATCTCTCAAGTATACACGCCATCAATGAACATCTAAACATAGCAAATATCACTCCCCAAGGAAACCATTGTGACATACAGTATAATGTATTTACTTTACTGTCGCTCTGGTACTTACAGACTCGTGAGCCATCGTCTTGTGAGGCTCTGTTGACCTCTCTAGAGATCTGAAGCAGGTTGTTGCAGTACATTGTACCACAAAGGATGCCTAAAGAGAAGTCGAAATCAGAACCTAACCAGTACCCCAGGATTTAACCAGGACTTGAACAGATCTGAACCAGAAATAATGTAGGACTAAACATGATCTGAACAAGGTCTAAGGCAGAATTTACCTGCACTTACCACATTTTAGAACCACTAGCTTATTGCAAATGTCCAACTGAACGTCCAAATGAAATTCTGTCACGACTAAACCCCATATAGGATGACATAAATATTCCCTTCATTAAGTTGAATATTTATCAGCTGTGTTTTGCCCCGACGAGTGTGACTCTGTGTCCCCCTTCAGACTTTATTTACTCATCCACATATTATTGAGAGGCTGCTTTACACAGAACTAATTAATTTTTGACTAATGATGTGCCAGTCGCTTGACAACAGCAATTACATCTTAATGAGTGAGAAGCTTAGTGTCAGATGATCGAGATGCAGCTGGATTGGTGCTAAATGGCTTCAAGCTCCAAAAAAAGCCAACATGTGCTGGTTTTATGCACATCTTCATCTTTAGACAGCATCATAAAGTGTAAATGATGTGACACTCAAGCCTAAGTGTAATGAGTTATGGATTATATAAATTACTTGAGAAGAATATTTGAAAGTCACTGCAGGATACCAGTCTGTAAATAATAGGAATGTCAGAGCCTCACCTCTAGTTTGAATTTTTCTGTGGTTTTCGGTCACCAACACTGAACACTGTACATTCACTCAGTGCTGAGCAACTTCACAAATGGCCCCAGGTTTCCCCTAGAAACAGGGCACATACCAGCGACGCATCAATGGGATTTGTTGTTGTGATGGAGGAGGCCGGATTTAGCAGGGCTGTTGCCATGGAGACCCCTCTGCGGGCCAAAAGCAGCTGCAGACAGTCAGCTGATGGCCTTTGGGTAAATCCTTTCAAACATCTTTATTTATTTATTTCACTTTCGGCGCAGAGAAAGCCCCTCGCAACACTCTGCCTCAAATTGCATGAAGTGGAAAACAACAACAGCCCACGCGAGCTGTGGAGAAGGTGCTATAACACGAGGAACCGACAGATACAAGTGCACCAACAAAATGCTAATGAGTTTATATAACGCCACTCTATGGATCTATTTAAACACCCCCCTTTAACACAAAGACAGTTGGGGAGAATTGTCTTTCAATACCTTATCGTTTTTGTGTGCACTATTGATCTGAGAAAGAGCCTGGTTTTGTCTTGAGTGATTATTCTGTGGCCTCAGTGGCAACAAACAAAACATTGGTCTCTTATTAGGTATTAGCATTAACAGCTTACAGCCTTTATGTATATGGCTCACTGTCAGATATGTCTCGAAGACTCTAAACAGCAAACAGCAGGCCAAGGAGAGCCGTTGATAATGGAAACACTCCTCAGACTGTGCCCTACTTAACCGCCTTTCTTGCTCCTGGAAAATGGGCTTCCTGTTTCCAAGCAGAGCCCCTTGTATTTCACTGAGGGCTGCGCTAATGTATTCAGCCACGTGAGTCACATGTTGCATACGCTACACATACCTCCGTCGCCGGAACAAGACCGGCTCTGTGCAAACTAATGGGACCTGTTTGAACACACATAAATGTGATCTTTTTTTTAGGTCCGGAAGAGAGCGTGTAACATTATCCTCAGCTTAAATGGAGCAGCACAAAGTGTCAGAGGATGGTCATGTATCAGCTCGGCCACTGTCCCGCCACAGACAACAGAGGGTGTGTGTGTCATCGTTTCCAATTGCTTGTTTTGTGCAAGTCATGAAATATATTCTTACACCGTGTGATCCGAGATGACTGTATTATTGGGCAATATCGCCCTGCAACCGAGATTACACCCAGCTATTGTAGCGCCATACAAAATCTGGCAGATTGATTTTTGGAATATTTCAAAAATGGCCTAGTTTTTGTGTGATGTGTTTTTACTGGCATTGTTTTGTTTCGTTAGCGGCACCATCAAATTGTTCCATGTGTGTTTTTCTCAATAGGATGATGGCATATTGCTTGTATTGCAAAACCAGGTGCAGGTGTGTTCCAGCTATTATCAAAACAACCATTCAAAACAAATGGTGGAATACACATATACAAAATTGGCCATTGATTCTCAACTTTCAATAGGTTGCCTAGCGCTAAATGATCATTCCAAACCTAAAGTATGTGATGTTTTTTTTTCTTTACTCTGAGAAAATGGCACAATCACACAAACATTGTGTTAAAAGTAATCAGTAACAAGAAACTTTCCTCATCAATGGTGATAAATCAAACCAGAATAGCAGTATCAAGGCAGTGGGTCACGAGGAAGAGTATGCCAAAGACTAATCAGAGGGTTCAATTCCCATTTCAGTCCATACTGCAGTTGTGTCCTTGGGCAACACATGTTAACAACATTCTCTCTGCATAAATGTGTTAGTGTGTTTAGTGGTGTTTGGAGAGGCTCTAGGCATGGTATGGTCGTCATGTCTCTGTCAGACCGCCCCATGGCAGCTGTGGCTCATAGCATAGCTTTCCACCAACAGTGTCTATTGAGTGAAAGCATTATGTAAATCCAAACTATTGATCTGATTTCGCCGTGTTTCTGATGTTCTAGGGTCAACATTAACTGATTTTAACTGGTTAGGGTAAGGGCCAGGGCCATGGTTAGGGTGTTATATTGGTCTCTGAGTCTGGCTAAGGGTTAGGGCCAGAATATCAACTGGTTAAGGTTAGGGTGGTTAGGGTGTAGGTTCATAGAAAATATGGTCCTGGAACAACAATGTTACAATGTTGACCCTGAAACATCATCAACACGGGGAAATCAGATAGACCTCTATTGCATACAGCTTGCAATTTTCTTCCTATCTTCTTTGTATTTGCGTTTGCTCAGTGACAGAGCTTGTTTGGGTGCGGGTGATCTTCATTTGCTTAAAGACAGTGAGCCTCAGGTCAGTAGGCATTGTTTACTCTTCAAACAGCCAGGAGAACAGGTGTGCCCGGTACAATACTTAAGTGTAGTTATGGCCCGTCATCGTTCAAGTTGAAGAAAAGTGTTACACATTTATTTGCTACTAAGTGTGTTTTTGTGAATTGAGAGTAGTGTGTCTATAAACGTGTGACATTTTAAACTGACAGCAGTGAAAGGTCAAGGAGGAGGGTGTAGGTTTGAGCACAGCCCCGATGGCATTTGTTTGCAGTGGAACTAATCCGGCTCCCCTTACCCTGTTCTTCCAGTAATCGTGGGAAAGAATGCCGATCCTCTACTGTACTTGTTTTTCCTTTGTGTGGGAGGTGTGGCCTGGTCCTTCTCATGACAGCCGTGGCTCCCAGGTGTCACCCTTCAGATGATGGGGCTGATACAAAGATAGTGTCATGAGGAAAGACTCTAAACCAAAGCAGGATGACCTCATTTGCCGTGGGACGTTCACCACACACAGCCATGGTTTCACTTTACAGCTATCATTCACCATCATTAGTGTGAAAGATGATTCACCAGGAGATGGCCCAGCGTTTGCCTTTGTAACAGGAATGATTAGGATCCTATTACTAAAACTATAAATAAATACTTGATCAGTTCAGCCTTTCGTTAAGTCAGTTGGAACATTGTGCACATGTTGCTGTTTTCTTCACTTTAAGAATTTGCCAATTTTCTGTTTTCCGCCAGTGTTTTGGTTTTCTATTCAGCGCAGGATAAATGCTGACCACTTGGCCTATTCCAAAGTGAGGCCCATTTAAAGAAATGTTTCCCAGCCTTCAGCAGCTGCTTTCCATCTAGTGGCATTTTCCCTGTCTACGCCAACGCCAGCCCACTGCACCACAGCCAACCCCTCTTTCTTCACGTCAAACTTGGCAGCAGAGTTTACACTGTGATTTTCAAAGCCGCCCTGTTCTCTGTCAAATGTTGCGTGGCAACATCAAACGCTCGGCCGGACAGAGCCTTTCTGGGATTCCAGCGTGTGGTGGGCGGATAATTGGAGGCAGGCCTCGGTGGATCTGGCAGATGTGTGTGTGTGTGTATGTGTGTGTGTGTGTGGGGGGGGTGTTGAAAAACATAAGGGATCTCTTTGTTTTCGTCCTCTGCCTCCTCCTAAAGCTGGCCACAAGGGCGTCTTATTGGCCCAGTGGCCAAGTAATGGCTGAATGTGGCAGTAAACATTGCATATACACACGATATCTGAACCCAGCATGTGGAATTTGATGTCAAGGGCTGACTCAGAACAGCTTTAGCTCTCCAAACATTTCCACATGTCCTGTCCTTTTCATTCTTTCAGTTTTTAACTTTTTTCTGGAAGCTGTTATGCTACTTTTGTAAGAAACACCCAGATAATTATGGCGCACTCTTGTCTCAGAGCTGACCGCAGCTTTGGATGCTGTCAAACATATAGTGATTACAAAGACACTCAGGAATTCCTCCCTTTTCCTGACCCCCGCCTGTCCCACTGTAAAAGCAGGAATGCTGGACTTGGATTCTTAGTTTTCCTGTCCATCCATCATTGAGCAAACATAACAGCGCTCCAGACCAGCTCCTCCCCAGCTGAGGGTGGGCTGCAGGAGCAAGAGGCCAAGGCTCTGAGGAAGGGGCTGCAGCTTGGGAAATTGTTAGACAGAGAGGGAAATGGACAAAGAGAAAAAATGACATGTAGACAAGAAACACAGCCCTCAGTTTTTTGCGGATTCCCTGGGGCTCCTGCAGACTGTATTAGTCAGATTTTTTTTTACACAGGAAGGCGGTGCAGATGTTTCTGAGGCAGGCCTGTGGTTTCTATGTTTTCCTTTAGCTGTTCCCGGCGCTACGGCGTTGCCAAGGCACTCTCTCACTCAGCGCTGGCGTTTTTTGTTTTTCCTGAGAGTGGGGCTCCAACAGGAGGGTCATCTCCAGGCCAGCTCCAAATGAGAAATAGTTGGCCGGCTGCCCTGGCGGCCGCTCAAATCCGCCCTTTTGAAAAGATTACTGTGCTGCTGCAGCCGCCGCCTCCTGTGGGGCATGCCAGATCTGCTGAGGGGAGAGGAATGTGCAGAGGGGCACTGGGGGGGGGGCAAGTCTCATCCACTTCTTTCACAAACTTCTTATTACTTTTCTTCTCTTCAATGTTTCAAAACCTCTTCCAAACAAGCCGCAGACTGTTCCAAATAAACCTGACCAATTCGTGTGACACAGTCCAGTAGAGCCACCACCTCCCTCTCGTCTTTTAGCTGCTTGCTTTTATTTCTTAGGGGCCGGTGATGAACGATTGATTGATAGCGCTAAGTCCCACAGTGGGACTGCCTCGGGCTATCTCTCTGCTAGGCTGCTTTGCCTGATAGGCTGCTGCTGACTGTGGAGACTCCAAAAGCTTGAGCAATAAAAGTTGATTTGTGGGGTCCATTGTGTGAAGCCCAGACGCTTTGGAGAGGTGTGCATGTCTCCTCTGGCCTGTCACAATCGATACTACCCCACCAGCCCTGGGCCTCTCTGTCTCCAGCCTGTTTACTCTTAAATAATGCATCCGACTCACTCACAAATACCTTCCATTCACACTGGGCCTGGAGACCATTAGCTCCAAAGAAACAATAGGATACAGCTTCCCTTTTAAACAACCAGAGAGCTTTGGGCCAGCTCCTGAGTGCTTCCATGAGCCATCATTTTTAATGCGGCCTGACCTAATTGTACAACCTCAACATCCGATCGTTTTTGGTCTCACGTTTCACACTGGCCCGCCTAGTTTCGGCTTGAATTTAACCTCTGCAATGAACTTCATAAACAATTAGCCAAACAATGTACTGGACAAAAGGGCTTTGGCCCAGTTGTCAAGGCTTGTATGAAGTATTTTTGTGCGTTTCTGTACAGCACACCCTAAGGGGCCGCATACTTCCATGTTGTATTTATTCAACAGTACAAGGGAAACACACTCATTGATTTATACTGCTATAGGTTGCAGGAGGTTTCAAACTGTGAAAGCACTGAAAGCATTTTTGTGATCCAATGTACAATGTAAGTTTTGCGTTTCTATACGGCATACCCTGAGGGGCCGCACACTTGCATGTCGTATTTATTCACCATATAAACCACTGTGCTAACTTTAATAATGTTTATACTAGCAATGTTTCTTTGATACATGCTCAGCTATTACTTAACTGCTGTAAAAGGATGTATGTAGCACCATAACTTCTGACAGACTTTCCCTGATGTAGCCTTGTTGTTGGGTGGTCCTTATCAGGGAGACGGATCGGGATGCAGGACCAGACCCATAAACACCAAACTCACCACAGAGGAAGTACTAAGTGTATATAAAGACCACACCCTAAGACCCTGTGTGCATCGCTAAATACAAGCTTTTCATGTTTTAATCTATAGCACTATAGTAAATAGGAAAAACATATCATTGGGAAATTGACATCAAAATGATTTTTAAAAATCCTATTACTTGTATTGGGTCATTTCATTTCAAAATGCTAATGAGGCAGTATCTATATGCAGAATATTACCCTTTAACAATCTTTGCCATGTTTTTAGGAGTCAAATGCCTAATAAAGGGTAAGAATGGTATTCAACAGATATCTCTATCTGTAAAATAGAATAGACAGAGATATAAATGACAGTAGAGATATATTTGTGAAATCTACTGTATAGATGAAAGTTGGCAAAAAAATAAAATATATTATTTATATATATTATATTTTTTTAATGGTGTTATTTTTGTGTAGAATCTCAAAACTGACCACTCCTTGAAAATATTTCGTTTACACCTGTAGCAGCTTGCCTTGTATGAGAGCAGGCAAGTCAGAAGGCAGCCCACAAAACCACTCTCCATTCCATGTTGGTTTAATTTGTTCTTCGTCTAGCCTGTTCCCGGAAACATCAGAGCGTGTAAGTAGTAATTCTGTGTGTGTGTGTCTGCGCCGCACCAACACGGCGTAATACTGAGTCACATCCTCTGCTTAGCAACAGGCTCGCCGTCGCCGCGGAGACAAGGACAGAGCGACGTGATTGGGGGAGCCCTGGACCCTTAGGACAAACCGAGCACTAATTGCGAAGCTGTTTTTTTTTTTTTTTTTTTTTTTTTTTGCATTGGGCATTTTTTACAGCTGCAATACGCCAGCCATAGAAACATTGCATAACAGGATTTCTTCATACAGCAGATAGACCCCTCCTCCATCTTGTCTCATTCTGTTTTCATCCTTTTCATGTGCTTCCCACCTTCCACATCCTCCACGTCGCCATTGTCTCAAAACAGCTGGTACTAAGACAGACTTTAATAGTAGACAGAATAGTAGTGTTTTTATGTTTCTGGCAGTACATTTCTCAACCAAATATGTCAGCTTTTTAATATTTAATTTTGATTCCTGCACACCATAAGTTATTTACAAGATGTAAGACAAAATACAACAATTGTTCATTCATTTTCTGCTTCCAATCTTGTACAGTGAATTTAATTTCTCTACTGGTGGTGGAGTCTGCATGTCCTCCCCCTGTTACCGTGTTCTCTCCAGTTTCCTCCCAAACAACGTGAAGGATTGTATGCCTTTGCAGCAGCCAGGCAGTTAACTAACCATTGTCCAGAGTGTACCCCGCTCAAGGCTCATTTTGTTAGCATAGGCTCCTGCCATCGGCAACCCACAAGAATAGTAGCTTTTAATCACTTGCAGAAAAGTTACCCAAATTTCCAGAACATAATAGTCCAATGGCCTCAGTCGCAGTCTCTTGTCAGTAAACAAGCTGCCTATTGATTTTGAAAGAACATTGATTCATCTACAGATAAAATTCACCAAATTTGACATTGTAATTATTTTCTAACCATGTAATTGGATTGTTGCAGAAGCCATTCACTTCCTTCACTTCTCTGTTAGTGCTTGTGGTGAACACGTCATGGGGTCAGGTGCGTACGTGGCACAACAAAAGCCAAATCCTGTGTTAATTAGATGAAGAGGCTGTGCTGTGACCTGACTCAGGTCGTTTGGCAGTTACCACAAAGAGCTCAGTGTGGCCCGCCCTTTGTGTCACAGAGCTAGAAGAGCCGTTTCCATATTGGGACAATACGCTGCTGTGACCCCTGACCTCCCACAACCACAGCAACACAAAGAATCAGGAGGCTTAACAAGAGCGGAGTATGGACACGTCGGCACAAGCTGCAGCCCCATACAATCAAATCTGACTAGTTGCGTAACCTTATATAAAACTTAATAGGAAACAAATTGCCTTTAAAATACAAAGTGAATTCATTCATTGGTTTTAAATGATTAACTCACATAAACAGCTTGAATGGTTTTACTTAAGAGGATGTGTATTTTATTGAATGTGTCCAAAAATGAATGAATGAATGGTTTAAATGTACCCCATCTAAGGCCCATAGTTGCTGGGATAGGCTCCAGTTCCTTAACACCAAAATAAATATATGTTTAATAACTGGTAAAAATATATTTACCAGGTACCATAATTGGTAGACTAGACACTGTAAAAAAAAAAAGTTTACAAAAGTCAAGGCAATGACTCGAAGTGACCTGGACTCAAAGTGACTTGGACTCGAAGTGACCTGGACTCGAAGTGACTTGGACTCGAAGTGACCTGGACTCGAAGTGACTTGGACTCAAAGTTAGTCACTTTTTTTTTTAAGGCAATTATTTATATGTATATTTTCCTATATTAAGTAAACAAAAACAAAACATCAAATTGTACAGTGCACACACATGCTTACCAACTGTTACGTTTCCTTCATCAACCAACCAACCTCCTCCGGGCCAAAAAATTACACATGCAAGCATTTTGCTGTCTGACGGGGGCAGGGCAGTCTTGGCTGTGGGAGCTATTGCAACACTCTCACACACACACACACAATGGTGATCTCACTGTGCAAGGGGTAGGCGAACATGAAGTATGCATTGCCACAGGACATTAGCATGAGTGGGTGGGATTGTTTTTCTTTGTGGGAGATGGAAGAGTGAATTAGATGGAGATGTAAATTGTAGATGAGTGCAGTTTCCTACATTGGTGCAGAGGAAAAAAGTATTACGCAATGCACAAGTTACTCAACCTTGATTACAGTCCTTTGAGGAGAAGAGTGGGTTAGTTTATGCAACAGTACAGTAGGATGTTTATAGATGGGTCGGAGGCAAGGTGGAGGCAGGGGTGGAGGCAAGGGTGGGCTATGAAACCTCAAAAATCTGCAGGAAAGCGGTTAAGTTTAGTCCAAAAGAGTTGTCTACTTTCTACATGTCAAAGGGCATTTTTACATTTGATTTCATTATACTGGGTCTAAAAGGTGATTTAGCTAAAAAGTGTTAGATGTATGTTAAGGTAAGATAAAGTGATAGTTGCATTTAGATTAGATTTTAATACAAAATGGGTTCTATACATGTTATACTGTTACTCTACTTTTACTCAGAACAGCTGTTAAGGTTTACCAGGAAATGTGTTCTCTGCATTTGACCTAAGATTGACATATTGTGCATGTGTTAGGTGTAGCTCATTAGGTTTATGTAATTCCCCCAAACCAAGGAGACTATTAGATTTTCTCCCCACAGGTATTTAATATGCTATGGCATGTTTCTGAGACAATTTTATCTTCTGCTGGAAGACCGAAACTAGGCATAAGAATGTGCTACCACATCTAGTAATGACCAATAGCAAACCTGTGGGCCTAAGGCACAATGATTATTACCTAGTGGGCATATTAGGCTCAGTGATAAAAACATTGTCCTTGTAACATCATCTCCACTGTTTCCTCATGCCTGAATTTCCCATCTGAATCTCACTCTTTAGTGCACACTGCTGTTTGGGTGACTACATCTGCCAGGCTCCATCACCCTCTCAGTTACATTCAATGCACTGACTAAGATCTGACGTCTGTGTGCTGTTGGGCCAGGGTGGGTGAGGGCAGGATAGTCCCAAAAATAGAAACATTTCATGAAAACATCACAATTGCGAGTCATTTCACTGCAAAGGTTTTATAATTGCCCCGAAGGAACCCAAGGCTTGTCTGTTCCATTTGAGCTGCCTTTTTCCCCCGATTCACGTCTGAACTTGAATGTACTAGCCAAGCTTTGTTATGTCAGGTCATGTTTGTTACAGAAGAGTAGAGAGACTGTTTTTATTTATGTGTCTGGGATGTGCTACTGTTAGCATCAGCATATAGGAATAATGGTGACCGAATTACAGTAACAGAACTGGGCCTGTGCTGTCGTCCCCGACAGCAAGGTGTATATCGGCGAAAACGGCCCCGTACGTCTGCCCCGTACGTCTGCCCATACGTGCTACAACTGTTACCAATGGGACCTTAATCACTTTTT
>JAVQKC010009332.1:0-10676 GCA_036025475.1 Philypnodon macrostomus
TATTAATTAATTACTTAATTAATATTCATCAAAGAAGCACCCAAATCGATACAGTTCGGCGTCTTTATGGTATGTACCTGTGTGCAAATGTTGAAACTGATCCGGCAATTCGTTTTTGAGTTATCGCGTTCACAGCTACAATCTGCGGACGCGCACCGACGTGATTCCATAATATCGGCGACACGCTGTTTTCGCCGATATAATTAAGCGTAACTATTTAAGACATTTACTTACATTGTGTATTCTTTATTATTCTAATTACAATTTTTCTTCTAGGTGGACCTGGGAATGTCTCAATAGTTATTAACCCCAAACCTGTGCTTCCTAATGGGACACTTACCATCACGAGAGGTTCTTCTGTAGACTTTATCTGCTCTGGTGTTTCATATCCTTCTCCGCAGCTGACCTGGTCCTTTACTGGACAGTACAACAACAGCTCCCTGGTGACTAAGACTGGGTTATTGTTGGAATACAGAATGGAGAACATTCAGCCCAATGCTCAGGGCAACTACACCTGCAATGTCCACAACAACATCTCCCACAAAGAATTCAACGAGAGTGTAGAACTCCTAGTCTACTGTGAGTACTAATGATTTTATCAGTCCTTATTTAGAAAAAAAACTATTGGGAATATTGATCAATGGAAACACACATGGCATCATATATTTTTGTAGTTAATTATTACTATCAGTTCTACCCACAGCCTTCAACCATTGCACATAGCAATAGTGAATTATATATTTTCCAGAAAGGCAAATTGACTGACTCCTCGATGAATGATGAAATTATTTTAAGTGTTAATACAATATACATATAAATCATTTGTGCTGATGTTTATGTTATGAATAGATGCCTCAGACAGACACCCTGAGTGTATGTGGACAACAGCCAAGGACCCCACATTTGTTGCGTTTCACTGCTCTTGGTTTGGGACCTATCCCTCTCCAACGCTCAACTGGACAGAGGTTACTACTGGTCGAGTTTTAGCTTCCGGTGTGGCCGAAAGCCTGGCATTGACGATAAACAGCTCCTTGCTTTCTGACGGGGAAACTGTCCGATGCAATGCACACCACCAAGCTACAGAAGATGACAAATCATGTGAATTTACCCTAAGTGAGTACTGCATGCTGTGTGTGTTAACAATCAGAACCTGTCCACCCACTGAATCTTTTATGTGGCTGTGACACATGAAGACTCCTTATAGTCTACTTAGTTAACTACAACCTCTCGCATGCATGGCTTGTTTGATTATCTTTTGATGTCAGTTAAGACAGGTACACAAATTGAGTCAGCTAAATGTAGGACTAAAAAATAAAGGTACTCATGACCATACACTGAATTTTAGACACACTGATGTCCATTATAAACTGTATATTGTTATATTTACACTGGATTTGTTTAGATCTGGTTTATGCCTGGTTCACTTTCAGTTAATTGTTGCTCTTGTTTTATGTTTTTAACTCAATAGATTTAGATTTTAATCTTCATAAGCACCGATAAGACACCATTTTAAAACAAAGGCTGTGTCAATTTTGCCTTAATATAAAATATTTGGTTTTCAGAGTATCCATACCCAGTAGGAGAGCCACTGGTCACTGCTTTAGATGGCACCAATACGACATTAACCTGCAGTGAGACAGCATCCACTCCACCTGCTAACACCACCTGGAGAAGGGGTCTCAAGCAAGACCTAATAATGAACGCCTCCAAATACATCATAACTGAGGAGGGCTCACTTTCCAAACTGACCATACTCAACATCACCAAGGACGACGAAGGCGTGTACTTCTGTCACAGTCAAAACCCACTGGGCGTTCGAGAGCTCGAAGTCTACCTCACCGTGAAAAGTGAGTCAAAGAGTTTCACATTTTAAACTTATGACTTAAATGCTGCGTTTGTCACTCAGTGGAATGTGGACCGACCTGCTGCTCCTCCCGTCGTTCATGTTATGTTTTGTTTCCACAGCATCCTCTGCGTACACGGGTGCTGTGATTGGCTTATTTATTGCTGTCCTGATAGTGGGGTCCGCCATCGTCATCGCTAAGACCGTCTATTCCAGCAGGCACAAAATTTGCCTAGGTAACATAAAAGAATGCACGAAACTGTACTGAGGTGACAAATATTGCCTTAAAGTCTAATTTTCTTTTTCTCTTCTTTTTTATTGCAGATGGCTTTGGGTAAGCATCTGCACACATAGCAAAGTCTAAACTAATGTTGGATTTACATAATTTTTGTAATTAATTTGCAGTCATAAAATCAGATCTGATACAGAACAGTACAGTGCTAAGCATTAGAGATGCACCAATGTCACTGAGATGACATGAATTATATGTATCTGCTCATAATTAAGATAAAGTATAATACATGTTTTGGATTTATAAGCTAAACACTATGACACCAAATGGACTCAATGAGGATTTTAGTTTGAAATGTTTTTTGGGTTAAAGTTGGTAGAAGAACTTGATGCTGGTGAGGTGTTTTTGGTTGTCTCTTAGAAGATACTGCAAGTATTTTAATTGTGCTTTGTGTGCACCTGAACACCCTTGATTGAGTGGCTATATAAGCAGTTCAGAAAAGCACACTGTATACGCTCTGAGGAAGGTGCGTTAGCGTTTACCTATCTTGATGTAGCCAGGCAATAAAAACAAACTAATGTGAGTATTTCTGTCCTGAAATGATTTTGATCAATTAGATGTGCTACCGTTCTATTTTTCAATTTATTCTCAACATTTGGGTTTAGCACTCAACAAAATATTGAGGATGCACAACCTCTGTTTTGAAATTAAGTTATAATAAATAATATTGGCTCGAGAATCGGCCTCATTTACCTATCCACCGATCTAGCTTCTGTGCTTTATATATAACTTAATTAGAGTGTACAAAAAAAGACTTGTGATTTGTGTTTCTGCATTACAGGAAACTGAATGAAGACAAAGGCGACGTGTTGAGTTTGGTCGAGTCAGATGATGAGCAGATCTTTCAGGCCTCTGTGCCCAGACTTCCTCCAGTGTCAAACGGACACCAAACAACACTGGTGGAAATACACCGGATCCCATCAAGTACGACCAAATCAAAGATGTAATTAAATGACTGATCAATCATTTTTGGAATAATGATGTTTTATTTTACAGCTGATCACGAGGAAACTGAAACTACTGATGGTAACGCACAGCAGCCGGACAACAGTGGAAAGACAGAAGAGCCAGAGGATCTTGTAACATTATAAGAATCAGTGATCATGCTTTTTTTAAATATATAATTATTCAATGAGAATGTGAAAAGATTGGGGGAAAACTGAATCTCATCTAAAATGTCATGTAAATGGTTTTTAAATAGATTTTTTGTAAGCTTTTTCATTCAATCAATGTCTATGTGTGTTTCCTGTATAGCATTTTGAATGTGTTGTTTGTAAATTGACTTAAATTTACTGATTAAACTGTTTTTACCTGTGACTAACGGTGTTCCTAGATTTACATTAGTGTAGAACCCTGCATTTTTTTACATCGTGGACCTAATCATGCTCTGTGTGGGATCTGGTTCTTTTTTCAGTCATTTCACAGCCATACTCGAGTAGCCAACACAGTTCTTTGCAGTGAAGGTTTATCTCAATAGTGTGTTTACATGTATGATATTTAAACTTCAGCATATTACCATCTATACATGCTTACTCACTTTATCATCTAATGAACATGTGTGCTTATAGATAACAAACATAGAGTCATTTCTGTGAGATTCACAAGGCTGTTCATTGATGCCGAGCTTCATTTACTTTCATATCTAGTGCGTCTGCGTGGTTTGGGGTTACGTAATTAAAGAAGAAACGTGTTTACGTTGGGCAATGTAACGTAACCAATAGCAATGGGTGAGTCAGAGCGCAGGAAATGAGATGAACAGTTCTTGTTCTGCATATTTTAAATAGCAACAATAGATAACGGGGACAGAGGTTAGGAGCGGTAAGGACCATCGACCATCTGCTCTTATGAGCTCTGCCGTTTATATGAACATGAAGAAACGTAGAACGTCACACGCAGGAAGTGAACAATAAAAGCGAATAATGTAAAAATACGAAGATGTGCTCCACTGGAAACAACGCGGAGCTTCAACCTTCATGTGAGCTTTTTACTTCTTTATTGATAACCTGTGTACGCTGTCTACTTGTGTTATTATCGTTGCTTAGCCAAGCAGTTGCTAATTCCCAAGAGACGAAGCGGAGAGATAAGTAGATGTTAGCATACACAGTAGCTAGGATCTTCGCGGGGGAGCTGGAGAGATCGCAGCATGATCATGTAAGCCGTCAGATATCTAAATTCATGTTTCTTTCTCGATCCCGTCCAGCTTCGGACCCAGCCTTTATTCTGGAGCTGAAGACCAGGCGTCCACTGTCCTTAGAGGGGCGAGCGGGATGCGAGACATGGAGCGTAGACTTCTCCCCGGACGGATCCTGGTTTGCTTGGTCCATGGGACACGGGATTGTGTGGGTTGTCGCCTGGCCTCTGGACTCCGAGTAAGACCCCTTTAGATATACAACATGTGTTATTAAGATCGGTAACAGTGGGGGGTTACACCATTGATCTATGTACATGTATGTGAAGCTTAGCCAGATGGGGGTGGTGCTAATTCCGTATGGATAAAGCAAAACAGTGAGCGCTTGATCTGTGCTTTTAACCGGACAGATTAGTGGGCCTACATGACTGAGAATGGATCATATTTGTGTTATGTTTGTCACACCATTATGCTCGTCTCACTCCTAGAGATAACCAGAATGGGGACATTGACAGAGGAGACAAGAGCTTCAGCTGTGGTCAACCAGTCTGGGGTTTGGCCTTTGGACCCAGACCTCCAAAATCCAATGCTGCAGCCTGTTCAGGAAAAAGGGCAAAAAATGGACAGAAAAGCAGCACTCTGTTACTAGCCACCGGACTGGAGAGTGGAGTGATTAAAATCTGGAATGTTTTGACAGGTGAGTCTTTTACTTTAATATGATTTAAATATATTTTTCTTAAAGCTGTATGAGTTATTAAAATATATTAATATATTTTTATTATTAGGTGATGTTGTCTTTGATCTTCATGGGCATGAGGGTGTTGTCAGAAATCTGGTTTTCCCTCAAAATGGTACTCTCACTCTCATATCGTCATCTCGAGACAAGACCTTAAGGATCTGGGACCTGACTCATAAAGGTAGACCCATACATATAATAAAATATGAACGTTTCAAATCATCTGCTTCCTCAATGTTTTTGAAGACGTTGAGTTTATAAGCAGACTTGTACAGAAGTTACTATTTCATCTGGATTATTTATGCACTACACAGGAACAGGTAGCGTCCAGTGTCTTCTGGTAAAAAAATACATTGTTAATATATACAGAACATGTCTGAAAGGCTGGGTCAATAATCTGCATGTTTAGTCAAGTTTAGATTATTTTACTCTACAACAAATTTACTCTGGGCTCTTATCCCTTTCTGTATCACCACAACACTTACCACAGTATTCCCCCAATAAAACAATCTCACCTGTATATGTACTTTGGCCTAGGTAAAAAGGTGCAGGTGCTGTCTGGACATAAGGACTGGATCAGCTCTTGCTGTGTATCATCGGACTGCAGTATGATAGCGTCTGTCGGGAGGTTTGACAGAGTGAGTTACATCGTTTGTCTATAATGTTCACTTTGCAGTTTTCTACATAAAATGGGACGGTGTTCTTTGTATGTCTTTATTCTGTTTTTATACATAGTGCTTTTGTTGTAAATGCTGTCACATACTTCTCTGTTTTTTAGAATTGTATTGTCTTAGCAAATTAATAACTTATACCACATTGTGTGGGATGCTAACCTGATGCTCACCTGATAAGATAACAACGCAATCAACTTCATGTCATAACATATTTTGGTTGCATAATGTAAGCCACTAATACTCCTAAAGGGAAAAGAATGTTATGAAAGAACAATCCAACTAGTACAGTACATACAAAGCTGATTATGTCTGTTCTTCTTTAGATGGTGTGTTTGTGGAGCCTGCGTTCGTACACATTCATCAGGAACCTTACAGGCGGCACTCAGAAGACTTTCTACCTTCTGTCCTCATGTGACTTCTCTCCTGACGGAGCAGTTCTTGCCACAGCAGCTTTTAGTGGCTCCAGTTGGTGGATTGACTTGTGGGACCCATACACTGCAGAGAAACTTACCACTCTGGTGTAAGTCATTAGAAAGCACACTGCATAGTTTACATTAGGTGTCAAATGAAGAAGACGGATATAAAGCCAGTGTTTGTTTTTATTACAAAATGTTCAAACAAAACATGTGAAAGGGTGTAACTTGAACTTCCCACACAGCTCTCGTTCTATCGTTCTTCACATCTGCAGCGTTCTTGGAACATTCTATCCAGGTGTCACATGACCTGTGCAACCTGTTTGCAGTCCTGGGTTAGACAGCCCAGAGTCATGCAATGTGTGGAAAAATCTGATCTTTATACATTACATGTACTTGCATTTTCAGGGACTACTTTGAAGATTATGGACAAAATCAAATATCCGCAATACAGTTCTCCCCCAATGGCTTGCATTTGGCAATAGTTACTGACGACAGGTGAGTGGTCTGTCTGTTACTAAGCACTAGAGCAAGAATGTTTTGAAAGAGATGTTGTATTTTTTCAGAGCTCTGAGAATCTGGGAGCCTGGAAAAAAAGGAATGGTGATGCAAACAAAACCTGACCGGAGTTCTAATGGACTGTGTTGCAATTACCATCCAGAAGGGGGAGTGGTTGCCACAGGGTAAAATAATATATATCCTTTAATTCATCGCATGCCAGGATCTCAGAAATGTAATAAAGTAAATAACCATTACTTCCTGGATTTGGATCCTAGGAAATAAGAAATAAGCTTTTATTAAAGTCGTTTTATATTAATCCTTTACTGGTTAACCTCTGTGGCAATAATATGCATGCAATGTGCAGGATGTCTGTAAACACATGTTTTGTAGTCACATTTTACATACACTTAAACAAATAAATATTAACATTAAATTGGTTTCAGAACTAGAGATGGCCATGTGCGGTTCTGGAGCACACCCAGGACAGTGCCCAGTCTGACGCACCTCTGTCGATCCATACTTCGCCACTCAGTGTCCACGCACCAGATGGAGCCGCTGCCTCTGCCCAAAAGGATCCTGCAGTACCTGACCTATAGAAACCTCCCTGATCACCTCAAAACCTGCTGCTCCTCAGATGACGAGTGGGAAAACTAGATAGGAAATAATATTTAATGCAATAAGTGACTACAGCCAGCGATTGTAATACACTAAAATGCCTGTTTTCTTTGTTGATAAAAGATGCTCTTCAAACTTATTTTAGCAAGAAAGCATCTTATAACACATGCAACCATATCTAAATCATGTTCTTGCACTACTGTAGATTTTAATATAACTTTAAATATTTTATTTCTGACTTTTAACACTTTATATTGTTAATTTATTATGTAAGTATGAAATGTACAGTATATCCATTTATACATACTTTACATGTACTTTTACCTTCATGTATTATTGCAGCTATTAAAGACACTGGAAAATTACAATATTTTATTAAAACTGTAACAATGTTCATGTTAAGGACGTAATCGTGTTCATTACAAAACACTTATTTATTTACATTTTACAAAGTGATTTTGTTACTACCCTTTGATACAGAAGAATCATCATATTTCAAGTGCATTGTTTTATGAAAATCCAGATTCTGATTATGCCACTCTCTAAGCAGCCTCACTGGTTACAAGGTCCCGCACTGCTTGGAAAGCTGCAACCATGGAGCTCAGCTGGATCTTCTCATTAGTTCCTGAGGCCAACCTGTGCCTAAGGAAAAAATACATGCTGATGACACCTTAATAGCACAGAAGAGGTTGATGCCAGGATTTGTGATGTTCAATAAGGACTAACAAATAAGTAATGGGGTGTTAATATACTGTACCTTTAATTACCATCTAAGTGTAAAACACACTTACTCAATGTCAGCCAACTTGATGAGAAGGCCCATACGAATGGAGGGAGGAAAGTCAACTAAGCAGAAACAAAAACACAAAAATATAGCAACAAACATGTATATATTTTTACACATTGTTGCAGCATAGCCTCTTACCTCTATGTATGAGCACGTGTACCTCAGTCAGAATATCATGCAAAGCCAAACCTTTCAATGTTTTCAGCTGAAGAATTTCTGAGAACAAATGTAAAGTTTATGCTTCCTGTTTGAAAATATAGATTCTGTAAATGTATAATGGAGTAAATTATAAATACCATTGTAAGCTGAGGTGAAATCTTTGTTGAGTGACCAATCAAGGATGTTGGCTATATCCGAGCGAAGGGGGTGACCTGTGCATGTGTAGACTGTGTCCTCTGTGACCTTCCCATATGCCATACTGGTGCTCTAAATGTAATCAAAAAATGTGTCACACTTCTGATGCAAACAAAAGCATTATAACATGAAAAAATACTATCCATTAATGGTAATAAAAAACACAACTTACTTGCAGTATGTTCAGAGACCGTCTCATGTCTCCGGATGATAAGGTAACAATGGCCTTCATTCCATCTGGAGTTATGTCAATACTGCCACAATAAACAAATCAAAACTCATGTCACAGTCTCACCATAGTTCATATGGTAATGAGTAGATTAAAAAAATACACTGCAACTAACTATAAAAGATCAAGGGTCATTGCTTTACAAGAATTGGAAATCAATAATAACGCAAATTGGTGGATCACACACTTCTCCTGTTGGATGACATGTTCTAGTCGTGGTATCATCTGCTCAGGGATTAGCGGGCCAAAGCGGAACCTGGTGCATCGAGACTGTAGCGCTGGGATGATTTTGGACAGATAGTTGCAGATCAAACAAAATCTGGTATTCTCCGTGAACTTCTCAATGACTAAAAACATAATAATGAGGGCAAATAGGTCATTTGTGATTTAATATAATAATAATAATAATAATAATAATGAGGATTATTGGCTGCTATAATTGTGGCATTGCTCTTACTTCAATTAACATGAAACGCACATATTTTTTCAATTCTATAATAACATACTGATTAGTTCTTAGCAGGAAGGTCCTCAGCCTGTATCTGAATAGTGTGGCTGCTCAGTGGGCTGTGCAGCTCACAGTGGGCAATGCCTGGCTGAACAGATGGCTTACCACGTCGCAATGCATTCTGGGCATCCTGGGTCATGGCATCAGCCTCATCTAGTATCACCAACTTGAAGCCCTTTCTGGAAAACAAAAATCACTCCCATTAACAAATTTTTCAAGTGAAAGAAAAAAAATCTCAGTTAAGCTTACTTAAAAATGGTCCTTGTGCTGGAAAAACTAAGAATGGGGCCTCTTACTACATCGATACCACGGTCGTCAGAGGCATTAAGCTGGAATTTAATTGAAAAACGCTTTACAAATTTGTCACATTTTAAGTTATTTGTGACTACGTCATTAACTGTACCTCCAACACCATGGAATTGAACTCTTTGTCCTTGTACAGCTGCTTGGCACAGGCGAGGATAGTGGATGTTTTTCCCGTTCCTGGAGGTCCGTAGAACAACAAGTGGGGGAGCCTGTCCTCGCTGATAAATTTCTGAACTGGACGAATAAGAGAAGCACAGTCATAATTCAAGTGCAATAGTATATCATCTGTCCTTTTTCACTGCAAACAACAGTCACAGGAGTACGAGTGGTTTACCTTATGCAAACCAGGTACTTACTGGTGCTCAGAATGTCTTTGTGTGAAATCAGATCATCCAGGGACTGTGGTCTGTACTTTTCAACCCTGTAATCATCAATGTGCACATGCCATTACATTATTTACAGAACTTAAAACTTCTGGACAATGACTAGTCCAGAAAAGTACCAAAAATTGTGATACAGTTTACCATATATTGTACTGAACTCATGCTAAACACCAGGTATAAACAAGGATACTGTGTGGGTCTGAAGCAAGGCCTATAACTGATTTGACTAGGACTAGACTTGCTCACCTAAGACTTGTGTACTGCAAATAGTACTCGTACCATAGTTTGAGAACCACAAATTTGGGGATTTCATTTTGCTGTCACACAAGGTCTCAAACATTAGTGGGGCTTATTATTATCATGATTAAAATGGTTTTAAGGAACGACAATGCTTTGACGTTTGTATGAAGTATAAAATAACACGGAGAGTAGCACGTAAACAGAAGCAATAAGAGCGTGCATACATGGGCTAATAGTTAGCAGTTAGTTAGAGCTAACAGTATGCTGCGCAGTCGTTTTTACTCACCAAGGCAGATTCCTGTGCTGAACCGATGCTTTACTGCTTGAAGCCATAATCCAACTAACTGGTATTCTCGGAGTTTAAACAAAAACGCAGAAGTTACTTTTATATCAGTGTGTTATTCTTATGCACAATGTAGTTAGCTGTGTTTGGCGCGCTCTATAACAAAATGTGCGCTAGACGTCATTACGTACAGCCAATAGGAGCAGAGATGGCAGTCGGGTCGGTCAAATGGGCTGATCCTAAAATATACCTTACTTAAAAGCTGAATATGTGTTATTATATCGGCGAAAACAGCGTGTCGCCGATATTATGGAATCACGTCGGTGTTCGTCCGCGTCCGCGTCCGCGTCCGCAGATCCTAGCTGTGAACGCGATAACTCAAAA
>JAVQKC010009334.1:0-12177 GCA_036025475.1 Philypnodon macrostomus
GGAGTGAATGAATAATACAAATATGTAAAGCGTCTTTGAGTAGTTGTGAAAAGCGCTATATAAAATTGATGAATTATTATTATTATTATTATTATTATTATTATTATAGAGGAATTTGCTACCTTGGCGGAGGTCTGCACTCTCAGAGTGCTTTCTAGTTCTTAATTTGATGGGATATCATCTTCTGCTTGTCAAATTAGTCAGTGTATCCTGCCTATGTTCCATAGCTGCTGGGATAGGATGGTAAATGTACATGTGGCAATACTATCAAATTAAGAAAAGGCTATTATTTTTCAATAAACGTGTATTCATTTTACATTTTACATTCTCCAAACATTTGTATTTGATTGAACTAAAGCCCCTTTTATGGACGTTTTAGTCATATTTTGTTATTTTCTGCTTGTTTTTTACTGAGCTTTCCGCAGAAGCAGAAATCACCTGCTGTGTGTTAAGTTGTTTTGGAGTGGAATGAAAATAGTAATGGGTCCACTGTGGATTTGCCATGGCCTCCTAAAATAAACATAATCAGTAAAGTGAGCCTCTATCCATCTACATCTTCAGTCAGCCATCCATCTGCATCACAAAGTCCTATTCCTATATTGTCGTTTTCTGTCCAATCTTGGCTCTTGTCTTCTCTCACACATTTATCAATCATTCCATTTTTGCGTTCTCTTTTCTTACCCCCTGCTACCTCCTTTTTTCCAACCATATTTTGTGCATTTTCACACATGCCTCTCCTCTTCTCTCCTCTGCAGGCGGTATGAAGTCTATCCCGTGTGTGCAGACCTACAAGGCCAGATCCTCGCATGTTACCGAGAAAATGTTGGAAGAACTCTCCAGTGCTCCAACATAGCAGCCCTGTACCTGCAGTGTGTCAACAAAGCCAAACTGGTGCGTATCGACTAAATGAGGCATTATGTTTTTATATCATTTGCACATAATTTATTCCTACAGTGATTTTCCACTCCTGCTATATTTCCCTGATTTGATTTGCATATAAATGTTTTTGCATTTATGTGTGCTAAATGGATTCTTTGCATGTGAGCATAAACCGTATAAATTAAAGGAAACGAAAGCCACTTAATCATTTCAGATAACTTTCTGTCACTTTTTGTTTTTGTCACTGTATTTATTATGGGTTTTGCTCAGAGCTATAGCATCCATACTTCTAACGTCTGTGTAACAATGCACAGCTCAATAGTCGGGCAATTTGGTAGATTTATTCTGTTCTCCGTGCATGTTAAAAGTGAAACCTTTCTTTATGTCTTCCTATATCTTTATCCACCAAAAGGATGAAAAGTCTATGCATGACCCTTTTTGGGACAGCTCATAAGTGAGTACAGTATATGCTTTCTGAATAGAGCTTTTGTGTATAGATGCATGATTTAGCTTTGTTTGTAGATATTTTGCCCATAGATCAGCAGTGAACAGTAGAGCAGGTATTGCCTTTGTAAATGGCTGCATGAATTATGGTTATGCACATTACAGACACACACACACAGACATGTCCATTTACATGGACCAGTGCTCTGCTTTTAGACAGGAGATACAATTTTACTTGTCCAGTGGTGCCTGAATAATGCTGGCTTTAAATATCCAGTTAAAAACATACAGCCTATTTCCATAATTGTTGCTGACGCAGGCGTTCCACTGTCTCTCTGTGTCTGTTTTAATGTAATAAGAACAAGGGAGTAGCCTCAGTCAGTCGAGTACCATTGTCCTCTGTGGCAGGTTGTGTATTCATTGTGAAGTGCAAATGTTTTTTTTGTCTCGTATTTCTCGGTCACATGCTTGTATGGTAATAATAATGTCACTCAGGTTGATATTAACTTGATTTCCTTTTCTCTGACTTTGCAAAATGTAACAGCTACTGGCTCCATTTCCATGTATAGAGCTTTTCTATTCAATTTTCAAATGCATTTGTATCAATTCTTTTTTTTTTTTGGCGGTCCCTTGTCTCATGGGTATCAGATCTAAATATAAAATGCAGGCATATTTTAAGCTATACATCATGTAAAATGCTAAATGTTTGGTTCATTTTGTAAATATAGTAAGTGTGTACGCGCATTAAAAAAAGAGCAACCTGTAGCCTCCTTCAAGAGTCTGCAAGGATGCCTTTACGGATGCAGGTATAATCGTGGAAATTGTTTGGAAGCGAGTCTTGAGACGATATGGTAATCCGCTTGTGTTTATCACCCTGCGGCAATCACAGCGCACTCCTGTTCATCTGCGCTTATCTGTCTAGGACTTGCTTTTAAAGTCATTAGGTGCAAAAGAAACAGTTTTGTGTGATAAGGCTTTAAAGAAATAATATGCAGAAATATACCAACGACAAAATGGGGGGGAAAGGAATTGATACGAGCTGATGCTGCTTCCCGATTAGGATGTTTACACGGCTTTATCAGAGTGATGCAGGAAGCTGTGAGGTTGAACAAATGTCAAAGGACGTGACTTTGACCTCCAGAGAGCAACATCCAAAAGTGCCCTATTACTATCACCTTTGCCTTGAAATTCAGTCTCAAAGCTGGCAGCATCTTTCAATCGTTTTTACCCTTTGCTGTCGTTTCCTTTTCAAACCTGCAGCATCTTGGCGATAGGATTGTCGATGATGCCATCTCACCGAGGATAAAAACAAAATCCCAGTAAATCGGACTTCTGCAATATTGACCCCTCAACTCGGGGCAATCCAAAACAGAGGTGTTGTGTGCGACCTGGCCTTTGTGATAATTAGCAGATCTTATCTCTGTGGTCTGTGATAACATTTAGACCCACTTTCACTCTCCTTTGTGCCCTCCTTCACTACCTCCGTCCACTATCCCTTCATCCCTTCACATTTCCAAGGCATTCAGCACTTAACAGGCCCAGATAGCAAACAGTGAGGAAGAGGCAGGAGAAGGACAGATAAAGTCTGGCTGTCCCTCTCTGAATAAGAGTTTATCATAGGGACCCATCGCAGCGGCTTGTCGGCTCATTTCATATTCTCCACACATGACCGCCTTCTGTTCCCTGTCTTCTCCTTCTGCACTGGCCTTTCCATCTCCATTTTACCCTCAAAGTCCTGAACTATATCTCTGTTTGTGTTTTTTCAAACTGTATTATGTTGGCAAACTAATCTAAGAGGAGTATAAATCATCTCCTTTGTTGGCCACTGTGTAATGTAAACTGTAATGTAAATAATGACCACAAAGCCATTAACCATAATCTTAGTTCAGTAGTGTGTTATTGCTTAGTCCACCATAAATGTAACAGAACACACACACACTACTTGAGACTGGTGCATCAGGTCAGTCCCATTGCCCACAATGCTCTTAGTAAACCATATTTGTGACAATAATCTTTACTTTTTTATTTTATTTTTACACAATAATTATTAATTGAAGCTTAATGCTTTATTTCATTCGTCTTCGGTTTTGAGATGATCTGATACTTTAAGTTCAAGGTTCAACACATGCGTAGGAATGAAGAATGAAGGTGATTAAATTGATTTCTGCATGCACATCTAGGGTTTACAGAGAGAGGTTGTCAGACACTGGTTTGAAAGAGGCAACATTAGCCCAGATAACCTTCTGATAGAAAATAATAACCTTATGGGTATTGCTCACATTGTTTTTGTGCCAGTCCCTACAGTGAAAATAAAGCCTGTTAATAAAATGGTCACAGACTAATCCACACTGCGTTGATATACACCAAGAGTTACTTTTTATGTCATCCCCTTGATTCCTTGCCTCTTTTTGCTCCCAGGCTTTTTTCTTCCAGTGGCAGCTGCTGCAATAGACTGGTTCAAATGGTTATTGACAGGGAGGGCTGGGGATTTGTGCCTGCACTTATCGCTAACATGGATCCCACTGCCCCTGGGTCGCTGTGCTTCTCCAATGCATCCCATGTTTTTTTTTCAGGCCGTCCCCTCTGCCTTTCTTTCTGCCTTAATATCTTTTTTATAGTTTTGCTTTACTGTTTTTATTGGCCTCTACTTCTAATGTGTTTTTTTGCTTTCTCTGTCTGCAGGACAACACTGGGGGTTAATGTCAAGAAGGAGGAATAGTGTGGGGTTTCTTCTAACTGAAGCACTAACTGACAGCAGACTATAGGAAAGAAGTCAGCAACAAGACACAACTTCAAAACTCAGAGGTTAACAAGCAAGACAAAAAACACATCATTTATATTTCAGTCCTGCATGTTTTTGTCTCGTACAGAAGGTGGCCACCATTTTGGAGACCATCTTGGGACACTTCAGGCCCACTTTGGACCCTCATTCACTTCCCTAAAAATCATGAAGTCTATTTTCTAACAATGGGGGGAAAAAACTTCTTCCAAGAGTGATTGTTTTGCAGCTTGTCGATGCACTTTCCCATAGATATCTCTCATGTATCTGATGTTAGTTTGTATTAAGTTAATAATGTATAACTTGTGTGTTCAGACTTCATCCAATGACCAACACTTGTGACAATGTCTGATCAGAAAAATAAAAGATAAAAGTGTCACTGATTTTATTCTTTCATAAATATTCATTGGTCTCTCAAGAGTGCATTTACAGCTGTATTTTATTGATGAATACGCAGGCCTGGCTTTGTCATAGTTGCCCAAAAGGAGTTAGCCTGTCCAGTAGAGAGAGGGAGACACGGGGGATAGATTCCTTCCAGATACCAGTTTTTTTTTTCTATTATATGAATTTTCCATATACCACGATACCTACAAAATTTAAATAACGGTGCGATACCCACTCAAAATTGTGCATACTGTTAAACCACACTTAAACCACATTGTCTATGAATGAATGGGGTTGTCTGATTGGTGTTTATCGGTCGGAGGGACACGACAATATTCCAATAAAATATAACAATACAATAACATAATAATAATAAAAAACCTGTTTTGTTCATATTGCCCACCCCAATTCTGTCTTTTCTCTTAGACTTCATGCGCAGAGATACTAGACCGATAAAGCTATAAGTCTTTCCAGTGACCGAGCAAGGATTCACTCTATCTATACCTCTTTTATCCCTCTCATTGTCTCCCTTTTCCTTATCTACTCTGGTCTTTCTGGAGTGCATTTCTCTGTTGGAGGAGACGGGCTTCTTCTTCCACGCTGTCTAAACCAGCTTTAACTGAAGAGACAGACATACTGCTTGTGTCTGCCTTGACAGTATGTGTGGGTGGGGTGTAGTCATGCAGGCTGCCGTGTCTCTTATATTATGGAGCCTGTGTGTGTTTCTGTGCAACCGGACACAAAACAATGCCCACGCATCTCAGTTTGGTAAGAGGCGAGGGCTGGGTTGATGTGCAGGCAGGTGACACATTATCTTAATGCTGTATCACAAGAAGGAACACTGACGGATGCAGCGAGGGAGACGGACTTTGTATGTGTGTTTGTGTGTGTGTGCGTGCAAGCATGTGATCCAAATGGACTAATCCTCTTGTGTGTCACTCAGCCCCCCTCGCTTTTTGACTTTTGTCATCTCAAAGGGGTTAAGGGTTGACTTCTGTCGCATCATAGATCTCTGTGCACATCGGGACGGATTTTATAAAGGTCGCAGATAATGGGTATTTTAGATGTTAGCAGGTGTTTCTTCATGACACAGACTACCCACAATTACTATATAACCTAAGATATTTGATATAATGGTGATCTCTGTATAATGAGATTACATCCTGTTTTATAATTGAACTAGTTTAGCTGACCTTTATATTCATATTCGCTCATGTAGAGTCCTGGCCATAATAGAGCCTATTGTACCAGAGTGCCCAGAGGAAACCTACACAGACACAGGCAAAACATGCATACTCCACCCTGAAAGGCCTCACTCATAATTGATTAATATATTAGAAAATTACTGTGTAAGTTTTGGGGCTTTTTTTTTAAACTTAGTAGTTAACTTTTTGAGTTATAAAAACCCACACAAGGACTGAGATGGTAGCAGTGATTATAGCTATAAGCACTAATGTACTCTGGAAAAGGCTTTTCATTTCATCGATGCAGTAAGAATATCATCAATGTTGCTTTCATAATGCACTATAACTACAATCTAAAGTAGTAATTTTTGGGTTGAGTTTCAATACGTGTAGATGATTTATCCTTGAGCAGTAAGTTTTTCTTAAGTGCCAAAGAGACTTGTGGAGGTGGAGAACAAGCCCAACAAAATGATGCTTCACCGGTGAAGGTGGGTCAAACTGGCCTCTTACTTGTTACTTAATTAAACCCAAATCTATGACACTAAACATAGAGCATTTTTACATATAATACTGTTACAACTTGTTTTGTAAGAATGAGATGAGATGAGATTCTTAATTATTTCGAATCTTATTTTCCAAATACACCTTCATACACCCAGTGTGATTTAAAGTCATTCTTGTGTTATACAGATGTCTATCTCCTGTACTGTACTGATGACTAATCACGTTTGTTTAAGGTCCTTGTCTGAGGAGAAAGCTGCTGCTCCATTCAGACTTCCTTTGGCTCTCCGTCTGTGCCTGTATCCGTTCTCTATGCTCTTTTCTCGTGATTGTATTTACTACCGTTTTGTTCTTTTGTGGCTCGCCCTCCCTCTGCTTCACTGCCATTACCGTTAACTTCTTTCTTGTGTGTAACTCTTAGATGATCCTAAAGAATGAGCTGGCAGCCTGAGGGGCGGATCAGCTGCTTGTGATTGGCTCTCCTTGTTTTCCAATGAGGTGTGAAGCGTCTGCCACGCTCTTGTAACTCTTCTCTGAGGGCCACCCTGCGCACTTCCAAACACACACTCACTCTTTTCTTTCCACAATATGCTTCACATAGATACCAGCAGTTGACTAAAGCACTGACATACACAAATTAAAATTACAAAGTCAAATTCACCTAAATGTGCCTACAGCCTAAGGACTCCCAGCCTATATCAGCTTTACTGGATAAGAGACACAAATGCACAAGGAAGACTAAGCACGTTACTTTAGATTTTCAAAGTTGGGGGGCCATAGATCAATTTAAAGGCCCTAAACTAGCAATTTTCTAATGATAAATGAATTTAATTAAATGTATTTGTATAGCCCTATATCACAACAAAGTTGGCTCAGAGGGCTTCACAGAAAGAGATGTATGTAAACAATAAACAAGGTCATTGCAAACAATAACAAAGTTAATAGACAATCAATAAACACACAAACAAAAGGACTGTCCCAGGACACCCCCCTGTCCTTAGACCCTCCATCGCGGTCAGGAAAAACTCCAGAAAACAAATGTATGGGAAAAAGAGAAACCTTAGGGAGAACCACATGATAGAGGGATCCACTCCCAGGACGGACAGGCTATAGATGTTATGAGTGAGGCCTATCGGTGTGGAGTATGCATGTTTAACCTGTGTCTGTGTAGGTTCCCTCTGGGCACTCTGGTACAATAGGCTCTATTATGGCCACCTACATGAGAGAATATGAATATAAAGATCAGATAAACTAGTTCAATTATAAAAGCGGATGTAATCCCATAGACTCTTTGGAGACCAGCTGGGACACTCATTCCCTCAATAAATCCTACTATAATCTATAAACATATTGAATTGTCTTTCTACAAGTGTTAACGGTTGTCTATGCAATTCCCCATATATACATTATGTAAATATGTACTGTATTTATCTGCCTGATCTATTCATGTTAATAATGGAACAGTTTCGCGTTGAACAGCCAACACATTTTCTGATCTAAACAAATAAAACACAAGTGTCACTGGCTGGAGTCACATTCCCCCCTAATGTGCCTACTTTCAAACCAAGGACACCCTGTTCCATCTCTGTTGGAAGTAAAAGTACACATGCATAAACACACAAAGAAGTGCAAGCAGCCACATTGATGCCAGTGGGGCCTGCTGCAGATGAGAAGCTACAGTCACATTCTCTCGTAATGGGTAGGCAGATGGCAGGCTGCTCCATAGCCTCTGCTTAAGCTGATGGCTCTATTCATCAGACGTCTCCACCCTCCCTGCAGCCTCACGTCGCCCAGGCCGCAATTTATACTGCCATTCACGCTCACTTTTATTTATTTTTCTTTTTTTCTTTGGGACTCTTGTCTTCTTGTTCTCCATGGGTCGTTCCTGGCGCTTGTCTGCGAGGTGCCATAAAAGGTGGTTTCACTCTAGCTGAATTGCGGTGGGAGTGAGTTATTAGACCTGTGTTCCAAAGTGGTGCAACTTCTTTCTTTCCTTTTTTTGGTAGCGACTAGAGAAGTTGAGTCACACAAACAACTTTTTAGAAGACGCAGCTGCTCGGTGGCTGGGGAAACTTTAGAGCAATCAGTCAAGCCCCTGATGGTGGCTGCTCTTTTTTGTTATACCAATTCTGTATAGTAGTTATAACAAATGCCGTAAAAAGTAGATTTAAAAAGTAATTCAGTGTCAAAAAATAAAAAATGTTGGCACCACTCCTTGGCTAAGCACCAAAGTACATCTCTGATATGTTGGTCCCATATGAATCATCTCGGACCCCGAGAACATCCGGCACAGGCCTTCTGCTGGTGCCCAAAGTCAGGACAAAACACTTTCAGTTTTATGGAACTAAAATCTGGAATAATCTCCCTGAAGCTGTTAGGCTGGCCTCGACTCACAATGTTTTAGTTCTTTTTAGCTGTGCATATGACCAGTAAATGTGTTCTATCTGCACTCATCTCTTTTTTATTATTCATTATTCATTTTAAACTGTTACTTAATTTTTTTTTTTCTGATTTTTTACTTACCTTCTCATTGTATCTAAGCGTGGAAACAAAGAGTACTTCACTTGGACCTATATCTGAAGGGTTGGAAGCTGGAATCCCATCGCCTGTGAATAGATGTGGTTGTGTGATTGTTGTTTGATGGTGGTCGGAGGGGTTGTGAGCACAACACACCTTTGTCAGATTGTAGGTCAAATCAATACAATATATTCTACAATATTCAGCATGCTGTAGTTCTGTATGTGAAAATCCCTGGTTTGAGACAGATTAGAAGTTAGCTGATGGATGAAGCAACAACATATGGAGCACATTTTTTTTCTAAATATGAACACATCTATTTATTTAGCAAGGAAGCCAAAGATGTGGTAAAAATGTTCTCTGAGTGAAATGTGTGCAGATCTCTATTGTGAGAGACAGGTGGACAGTGTGGAGGGAGGTGGGTGTGTGAGTGAAGGCTCGTGGTCCTCATGAGATGGAGTCGGCTTTAATGAGGCCCTGAGCCACTGAGCCACTGAGCTGAAGACATGGATGGGCTAAACCGGGGACAGGGGTGACCTTGTACACACACACTATTCATTGGTAAGGATTCAAAATCTGAAATACTGCCAATTATGAGTATCATTAGGAAGCCATTATCGGGTTTTCCCTGATGGCGGCGGACTACTGGATATATTCACAGGTTTTACACCAGAGTGTTTGACAAGTGTTGAGGTTAAGACAGCTTTCTAGGATTTGGTAGAATCGACTATTAGAAAATGTTAAAATTTTAAGGTGCATTTACCAGAATGCAAAAACTATTTTACCTCACAAGCGTATATGTTTTTTCAAAATGTCTAAAGCCACTTTTATTTAGACTTGACTTTCTTATAGAAATACTGTATACTCAACTCTACACATGTTCTGTGAAACTGCATCAATACCTCAATACATTTGAGGGCAAAATCCTCAACTGTGTAAATATCCTTTGAAATGTCTAATGGTATAAGCAGAAGAACTTGAAAAAATTAGCCAAAAATAATAAATTGTATGTATTTGTTAATCACAGAAAATGCTTTGATTATATTTAGTTTAACTAGAATTTATACAACCTATCAAGCCTTCTCCCATTAAGCTGCTGTTGTCTGTTGACACTCACATATTTTCAAAGTTTGGAATCTGGAGAACTTCCAATAAGAGAACTAAAGCAACAATAAAATCCTAAATACCTGGTTTGGTGAAATAGGCTAAGCCATACCGGGAAAACCTGTGAAAGATAAGAAGATCACTTCTACCAGTAGCCTACTGTAAACACTGTTAGCTGAACAAACCAGGCTTAACTCCCACAAACACACATCACCGGCAGCATGTTAGAGGAGCATCTATGGCATAAGTCAGTGGCTACTAAACCTGTTACATGGCCCTGCATAAGCCTATCCAGCCGTGACCTGCGAGAAGCCAGTTTATACTAATCCCTGAGACTGTATAAAAATATTTCCTCGCCCTTCAGAAGAGGATTTAAATGACTTTTCACTTAGGACTTGTGCCGGGGATTTCCAACAGTGTGCCGCAACAGCTACAGCCCGGAGCGTTTCTGTTCTTCATTTTGTCCACACGCTCCTGACACTTGTATGACCCAGACCCATTTATATACAAGCCGTGTGCTCACATTGCCCCCTGTGAAAGGAACATTGTAGTGGCACTCTCTTTATATGTATAGGGTCGTCACTAGGGTTTGGACCAAGAGGTGGCTATATATAAAATTTATAAATGATTTAGTCCTTGTTAGCCCTGCTTTTAGTCCTGGTTTAGACCTATTTCATGCTTAGCCGTGGTTTAGTTCAGATTTAGTTTGGATCTGGTTTACCTGTGGTTAATTTTATGAAAAACCAACAGTGCGCCTTATAATCCGGAGTGCCTTATATATGGATTAATTCTGGTTGTGTTACTGACCTCCAAGTGATTTTGTGTCACACGGTGCTCAAGGCGCTCCGTCAAAATGTTTTGGTACGACTTCGGTAAACTACAAAGCTCCGGGAGTCAGGAGCGTCGCGGAGTAATACATACCGGTATACCGTAATATCAGTAGTGTATTATTATTATTATTATTAGTGTTTATATATGACTCCAAAATGGCACTTGTCAAGAGACACGCTTACGACGTGTTATAACTGAATAAGTTATTGTAAATATGCTAATGTTTGATTTAGCGGTATCAGACTGTGTTTTTTTACGTGTTACAACTGAACAAGGTTGAAAGTCATTGTGAATACACCATTAACGTTTGAACAATGTTGAGAGTTATTGTGAACGCGTTTAATAAAGTTTGACTGACTGACTTGTCTGACTGTTTTGTTTTCACTTAATGCGCCTTATGGTCCGGTGCGCCTTGTATATGAAAAAAGTTTGAAAATACTACTAACTAATATTACTAACCTTTATTTACAATAATTAGATTTGTATGCTTGTTATATACGGTGGAAAATGCAAAAAACACAACACAAATGTGCATCTTGAATGAACTTCTCCCAGCAGTCAGTGCATTTGTGCCTCAGCAGTCATTCTCACCCTGCTGGAAAGATTTAGATTAAATCACATTGCATCATGCATTGATCTAACTGCTGCCCAATTATTATAACAACCCCGAGCGAGTCTGTGATTTCATACACTCAACTAATTAAATGCACTGTGCAAATCAAAAAATAGAAAAAAAAGATCTCTTTTCAAATGTTCTATTTTGTAACCAATAATCAAACTGTTAACTAATATTATTATTATTATTAGGCCTGAGCCAAGCAATGGCAAGGGCCTATTGTTATTGCTGGGATGCGAGAAAGGCAGTGCGCGCCTTACACACACACTCACACACACACACACACACAGTCACTCGTGGCATCGAGCCCTAATCGGCCATATAGGTATATAGTAATGAAAGGGCATAATTCTAATTGCACACACTCAATGGAAGTCATTGGACGAAGGCGAAAGTGCTCAGGGACATCATATAAGTGTGGTAAATTGCGAGAGCTTTCCGAAAATATGAATTTTGTATATAATGGAAAAGTCCTATATTGTTTTTGCTTGAAATATTATTATTATGGCCCGAGCCAAAATTTGGAGCCATATTGAAACTGTATGGTTTCTTATTAGGCCTGAGCCATTGCAATGGCAAGGGCCTATTGTTATCGCTGGGACACAAGAAAGGCAGTGCGCACAGCGCACTGCATAAAGCCATGCACACACACTCACACTCACTCACCAACACTCGTGGCATCGAGCCCTAACCGACCATATAGGTATATGGTAATGAATGGGCATAATTCTAATCGCACACACTCAATGGAAGTCAATGGGTGGGGGCATGTGAAGCGCTCGAAAGTGCTCAGGGACCTCATAGACGCGTGGGGAAGGCCGAGACCTTTCCGAAAATATAAAGTTTGTTGACAAAAAAAAAAAGCCCTATATTGTTTTTGCTCGAAATATTATTAGGCCCGAGCCATTGCAATGGCAAGGGACTATTGTTATTGCTGG
>JAVQKC010009342.1:0-47872 GCA_036025475.1 Philypnodon macrostomus
GGACTGTTGTGGAGGGCCAATAACCGAGAGATGAGATCAAGATGAGCTACCAAACTACTACACAAATGATGTTAGAGTTCACTATACAATTAATAAATGCAGCAGGCAAGTCTAGTTTATTGTCCTTACATTGACATGGGAAACTAAAGTGTTGCCATGTTGCCATCAGTGACATGTGAGGCACAAAGGTGAACTGTGCATTTAAATGTCCTCAAAATGAGTCATTACACAGTACAATTCCTATGATATTTATGATTATTGTTTAACCAAGCCTTCAGTGGGCCAGACATGGACTGGTCAAGGGCCGCACCTTGCCCAGGTCTGGTCTATGAGCTTAAGGCGGGGAAGAGCCTAAACAATATGGAGTTAATCAATATGCTGGCCATTCACATTCACTTTCACTATGAGCAATTTAGATTTACCTTTTTTTATCTGTCTGCATGTCTTGGATGGTTGAAGGAAGCTCACAATAATGCTTGTAAGCATGTAAAATTCTGAAAACAAGAACAGCAATTAGTATAACATTGATTTAAAGGATTTTGGACAAATAAAGCTCTGGGGGATTATAAAACTGATTTGAATCCACTGGACTTTTTGTACCAAGAAAGATATCCACTCAGTCCAAACTGTCTAAACCAGTGTTCAGTGTTCATTTTCTTCATTTAGGCCTGTCTAGCTCATGTCTGTCTAGCTAATATATCACTTCAGTTTTTCATCAAATTGCTGCTGGTGAGATTGTGCTGCTGTTAATATTATTGGAGACATATTTTGGCTCATGTTCCTGTCCACATTCCCACAATATTCCCATCGGAAAAAAACAGGAATGCCGCCGACCACAGCCAACATCCATTTATTCATGTTTGTGACGAATCGAGCCAAAGACCAGAGACAAACGAGAGGGAAATGGATGGAAATAAATGGACCTGATCCAAATTCACTGTTTACATTTTAGTTTCACATCTCACTGGAGTTTGTATTAATTTAATATATTTTGGTTTGGAATAGGATAATTATAGGTGCAATGATGCAATGATGGGCACTTTCGGAGTAATTGGAAAAGAATAAACTTTATAAGATCTACATTTTCCGGCTTAGTTTTGGTTTAGCTGTTCTTCCTGTAGTCTTCGGCCACTACACCTTTGTCCAATAGTAGTCAAGGTTTCAAGTGGCATGGTAGCACAAAATACTCTGATTTGATGTTGCTGTATAGAAGCCAGGGGAGGAACTAAAGTAAAATGATCACCATGACAATTTACCCACAGATTACCTTCAGACTACAGTTTTAAAGGCCGGTGCAGTGATTTTAATTGACGGTATAAATCCTGAATTAGTGTTGTGGATGAACGGGTGAATAGTTTCATTATATTGTGACTGAATGTTGACCTTTGGGAGGCGTCTGTTCACAGGAAGTAGATAAGAACTATGACAGGAAGTTGATTAAAGTTGTGTGGAGCGGTGCATTGTGGGACGGATGGCTGAATCTCAGATCTGATGGAATAGAGTCCTGTGGGATTATTCTTATTATGGGGGCTTTATCCAAAGGACAGAGAACAAGAGGAAAACTGACTGACCATTTACTAAACTCAGCTTTGACAGGTTAAGTGAATGAAAAAAGGCTACTTCAGAAGTATGGACCTCAAAGTGGTGGTTAAAGGCACATCACTTTTACCTCTAGAGCAGGGATATAAAAAATGTATTGGTCCGCGGGTCAAATTTGATATCCAACGTTATTTAACCTTTGACCTTGAGTCTGGGGGTCCTCCCCTCCAACAAATTTGTTTGTCAAAAATGTTATTTTAGTATTTTTAAATTTCAATTTTATCAGGTAAAATGATGCAGACCATGTATGTAATGAAAACAGAACAAAATAGTTTTTGACCCTTATCCTGTTAAATTTGATCAGATTTTACCGATACAGTCAAATGTGTAATTCAATACACACTTAAAAACACTACTGTAGCATTGAAAGGTCATTAAGTGTATGTCATTAATAATTGGGTTTAACATACCTGAATCACAGAAAGTCCTCACAGGCCAATTCAAAGGGCAACTTTGGGCACCCCTGCTCTAGAGTGCAATATTGTTGAGTTGTTAGGGATAATCCAACATGGCCACCACCATCATATGTCTGAATAATGCAAATGTAAAAACGGAAAATATATTTAGTGGGATTTTTGGAGCAAATATGTCTCCAAAAGTGTTTAGCGTTTTGCTGTTTACACTTTTGACAGTGTGTGTCTGTGTTGTAGTTACAAAGGTAATTCATTGTATGTTAATGTTTTTGAATATATAGAAAATTGTATCATAAGGATAGAGGGAAAATCAGGGATGTCCAAACTTTTGTTGAAGAGTGCAATGACCATGTGCAAGGGCTGACACATTTCTGGATTCTGAACCACAAGTTGAGAACTACAGTTCAAAATAATATTAATTCCCAGTCTGTTGAAAATTGGGCCTGTCGTTTCTTTGAAATACTGCCCTTTATGTAACTTAGTGTCACAAACATGAATAGAACTGGTTTGAAAGCAGTAAAACTATTATTTAAAAAATGCAACAAGCTTCTAAAATATTGCTTAAGGGCCAAAACAATAAAAAGAAAATGGTCATGCTGAGAGCCAAAATAAATTTTGCAAAATGCTCTTGTTGTGGACATTATGGTACACACCAAGTCCTGGGGTAGTCTTTGTCTGACTTCTCTGCTCTGTGTTTGTTAAATAAATAAGAGTTTTAATCTTTCCTTCGATCACACTATGTTCAATTCAAGAGCCTCTTCTTCTTCTGTTGTTTTTGTGTCTGGGGCCTGACTTCTTCTTCTTCTACTGTCCTGCAGGCGTATGTTGGTCCTCCAGGCCTCTCCGTTCTTCTTCTGATTTTCAAAGGTGAGCAGAACAAACACTGGACGCAGAGCAACATATTTTATTCAGCGAGCCTGTTTATGTTGAAAATATCTGAAAATACACATATTATTTATGAATATGTGTTAATCACCAGGAGACACCAAGTTTTGAAGTTTTCTTTTTTTGTTCTCTCGATATTTACAGTTCACCTCTGTTTTAGATTCTAACACACTATAAGGTTCTATCAGTTTATTTATTTTTTTTATTTGAATTATTCTTTGAAATGTTTATTATTACAATATTTTGTCCTAATCCTGATTAAGTCTTGGTTTGGGCTGCACAATGTATCACAGAAATATTAACAAAACAGTCCAGATAACTTAATTTTTGTTTAATTTTGAATGACTGAAAAGAACCTTCACAGACACTGAAAAAAGTGTATCATTCACAAGCAAAATCTTCCATTGTCTCAGTTTATATAGATCAGTCCAACTAGAAATATGTGCATTCACCTCCCATTTGATGGCCTTCATTCATTCTTACTTTGTCCTTGTTTTGTTCCTTAAATAGTCTTTAAGATATAAAAAAGGAAATTAAATCTGCCTAATTGAACTTCAAAATATTGCAAAAATCACTGAGCCAGCTGGAGCCAGGACCTTGGTCAGGATGTACCCAGCTGGAGGATTTAGCCTATGGTGCCTGGTTCGGGACCTGAATCTAGGACCTTTTGCTGTGAGGAGACAGTGCTACCCAATGCAATCCCTGATTTAGGACCATTTAGGAACAACTCACGGTATCCCAATATTCAACACGGTGACTGGATATCGAATGTTTTTCTGATATCCTGCAGCCCTCGTCCTGGTTCATTCCTTCGTATTTACCCTGTCTTTTCTTCATGTCTTCTTCTCTGAGTTTTCTCCAACTCCCAGCCTTCATTTCCATTCCTGCTCTCTCCTCCTCTTCCTCTCTCGCTCCGACTACATTCTGACGGTAAATCAATGCCCGCAGCTCGTCAGGGGCCGAACAGGGGCCGGACTGGGGCCAAAGGTATCGGATTCCAGGTAAAAGATAAAAACGTTAGCCGCTAATGGGCTCCTGCGCGGTTCGAACGCTCCTCGGCGGCCATCTTGGGAAGGTCACACACAAACAGCTCAGATAAACACGGCATAGAAAGAGAGAAGACGTCAATAAATAATAAACTCTATGTTTCTGCTGTGGCTGGAGGAAAGACATACGAAAAAAGAAATGTAGACATAAGTAATGGGGGCATTTTCAAAGTAAAATCACTGGGAAAATGACATATTGATAATATAAATAATCTTTATACTAAAACTTGGTAGTGATCCAACTTCTTGTATGATAGACCTTTCTCAGTGGTACCTATATCATAGAAATCTGCCCAATAAGAGAGAATCACAGTCAGAAAGGCAATAATGGCCCCTAAAATTACACCAAGAATGTATCACTTAAAAGCACTTAAACGATTGAGAAATGCCCAAATCTGAAACCCTGAATCTTAATATGGACCAGTGTCAAAAATGCCATTTTCGGAGGGTGGTTGTACAATTCT
The DNA here is from genome assembly GCA_036025475.1 of Philypnodon macrostomus. NCBI lineage: Eukaryota > Metazoa > Chordata > Actinopteri > Gobiiformes > Eleotridae > Philypnodon > Philypnodon macrostomus. Next base: position 4,408 of record JAVQKC010009342.1, read on the forward strand.
CGGGCAGACCACTATAATACATCTATCACTCATACCAGAATATTAAGTATATTATATGTTTTGCCATCTTGTGGTACCAAAATCTGTCTTTCAAAGGGCGTCTGATTCTCATCTAAGACCTAGATGCTATCAATCAAATATAATACAAATATAATACTAATAAAATACTAATATAATACTAATATAATACATCAATGCTTCACAAAGTTTTCATTGCAAGCACCACTGTAAGCCATGTGAAAATCAGGTCTAAAATAAGTTTGAAAGGTTTTTTTCAAGACTATAGCAGGTCCAAACCAGGCTTTGTATTCAAAAAAATAAAGTCCATATCAAGTTTAAACCAAAACAGGTCTAAATAACCAGGCCTGCAAAAGACTGGGTCTTATTTCAGTTTCACTAAGACATTGAAAGGGTTCTATTCTTTGAACACTTTACATTCAATTTGACCCGTTCCTATGTTTTCTGTCATTTTTCCAACTTTTGTTTCATCATTCCAGTTCACCTCCAGCCGTCTACAGGGACGAGTTCGGATCTCACCAAAACATCATCAAATAAAATGAAAAAGTCATTTTAACCATCTCTTAGTGTTCGATAGATGCTTGAGGATAAACAGGAAAGTGACAGGAAGCACCAAGAGTTAATGAATTTTGTGTCTACAAAAATATGTTATTGAAAATACAAGGGCTGTTTTGGCTGGAGGCTTTGGAAATGTGTTGTTTTAAGTTGAACATGTCTTGGTGAAAAATGGTAATGGAATGTTGGATATGTTTAATGAAATAACTACATCAGGCCCCAAGATATAATAAGTCACATAGAAGCCAACACTGAATATACTGTGACATTTTAGGATCTAATATATTTATGCCTATGACCTTATTTAATATAGACAGAAATATTTAGCACACATTTATACATTTAATTTTGTACAACTATAACTTTTATATTTTTCAATTAATGAGGTACTCTTGTAGATTAGATTAGTCATAGTCCACTTGTCCCCTGGTGGTAATTAGGAATATTTTGCAATTTAAGTTTCTGGTAATCCCGGTTTAGAGCTGGTAAAATCTTGGTTTAGTCCTTAATACTTTATTTGGTCCCCGTAGGGAAATTCATTCTCCCCATCCCTCAGTGCCACTTGGGCAACCTGTCATGAGCAGTGGGCAGACCCATCTCCAGAGCTTGAGCCAGGATCTTGGACAGGATGTACCCAGCTGGAGGATTAGCCTATGGTTCCCGGTTCTGGACCTGAATCTAGGACCTTCTTGCTGTGAGGAGACAGTGCTACCCAATGCACTGATTGGATTGTAAAAACTACTACATAAACTGTATGTATATGTATGTATCTCACTAAATCCATGTCTTGATGACCTTTTTCCTCAGTAATCTATTCCCATTCCAAACTGTGTCCATTTGAAAACCTCTGAATCCAGTGGTATAAAATCCTGAAGCAACCACTTTAGAGTCAGAATTAATGAAATCTCCTGTTATAGTATGTTCTAGAACATTAGAAATGCATCTCAATGAGTGCATGTATATGAGGAAATCTGAAAAACATGTGTGAAACTATACTAATAGTATACAAACTTGAATAGACAAAGCATAGATCCCATATCAGAAATGAAATGAATGAAGGGAGTGATTAAGCTTTTCACATTCACATTTGTCATTAAAGCCGTACTGTGGAGGTTCTCCAAATTTCTAAGCAATTCCTAAAAATGTATTAAACTGTATTGATCAAATAATATCTTTTTAACAATTATTCAGTTCTTTAAAATGAGCAATGGACACAATATGATGTTTGATATCAACCATAGGACACACAGGTACAACACTGCCACATAGTTTTGGTAAATATGTTCTATTACTTAAACAAAACCAGTCTTTGTATAAACTCCATATTTCTGTTTGTCTATGAAGTGTATTTCTCCTGTTCTATTGCCTCATTAGTGCCCTCTCATATTAGTGTTTCTCTGATTATCGGTCTATGATCATATTATTGTGTTAAATTATGCAGAGAGCGGCTGCAGGCATGGACTGATGCAACTCTTTCTCAAGGATTACTCTGAAACTAAAATACAGTGTTTACAGTGAGTTTAGGAGAATATTTGAACAAACACGACTGGGTACAGTGGCAAAAGTGCATGGAGGTGTGGGCAGTGACATTAAACGAGTAACTTCTGATTCATTCATTGAGCAAGCACTGCTTCTCCCATTGAGGCTGTGGGTACCTGGAGCCTATTCCAGTAACTATGGGCTTTGGGCAGGGTACACCCTGGACAGTGGCCAATTAGTTGCAGAATTGACTTGAGACATATACAGATAATATTCATTCACTAGGAAAAAAGTGATCAATTTTCCTAGCACATATGTCTTTGGGTGGTGAGAGGAAGTCGGAGTACCCGGAGAGAACCCACAGTAACACGGAGGTGCCTGAGGATTGAACGCACAATCTCTTTGCTAGGACACTTCTCTTACTTGAGCATACTTCAGTGAAATATGGAGGTATTGTTTTATGTTGTGAAAAGATATTGTTTATTTGAGCTTTTTTGTAAAAAAAATAATTTATTTGACTTATCTATTGCTTGCAAACACTAGAATTGCAACTATTTGCTTTACTATTTGCATTTCTAGAGCCATTACTGTTCATGTACATGGGATATCATCTGTCCAAAACTCTGCCCTAAAATCCTGAGCTTTTCACCTTTTCTGTGACATAATTCTGTCAATTTGATCTTTTATTCACTGGTTTTAACTGGGTGTGATTTGGGGAAAACACAATCATCATTTGAATTCACTGGTCCACAGAGAAATTGAAAGGTGCTGCATGGAGTCTGAGAGTAATCCGGTCCGAATCCAAATTTAAGCCTGATTAATAAATAAAAAATGTGCCCTCAACAAAAAATTAATTATTCAGAGCAAAATATATCAAAAGATGGTAATAATCTTTGGCCCAGATTTGAGGAAAAACGTGTTTTGGAAGTAAATGATGATGAGTGGATTTAGTTTTGAAGGGAGAATTGAAAATGGAAAGAGATTCTCTGGCTTCGTTCACACTGAATTAAAATAATCAATAATTTGACGTTTAGAAAAAGTCAAAGTCTGAATAATTTGGAGATTTGATGGCTTCATGTGGAATAGGTGAGTGGAAAGGCAAAGAGGCAGTAGAACAGATAAATCTGGACTAAATTAAGAATCATAAAAGGATTTTAGTATTTAATGTAAAACTCTCATGGTTAAAAGAGACATAATTAAGTCATATACAACTAACTAATGTACAGTACTAAATTTAAAAAAATCAATAACCAAATAAATCAAAACCATGACCTAAACTAGCTCAATTTAGTATTGAATCAGAAACAGAACTGTACAAAATAACTGAACCCAATTTGAAACAACAGCGAAAGCAGGACAAGACATCATCAAATCTTTACACAGAAAATAGTCAGACTAAACTATGAGTAAACCAGGTATACTACTAGATCCAAAGTATCAGTATAAACAGGAACTAAACCAGATCTAATTGAAGACTGAGCGCAGGTTCTCCTCTCATTAGGATTCAATCTCACCAGCCACCATTGATACCCTTACCACAGTTTGAATACACTGTCCTAGATTCTGCAATAACGGTTTAATTGTGTAGATACGAGACGTGAGGTGGGACTTTTAAAGTTGTGTCGACTCCATTTCAGTGGCAATGTCCTGAGTAACTGTTTGGAAATTATATTTGTATGTTGTAATAATATATTTTGATATGTTGCTCAAATAAATGAAATGAAATGCTGTTTAGCTTGACCCAATCTAACATGGCTCAAAACCAAATCTATTAAATCTCTTTTTATTTCTCTCATTTTTCCTCACATGCCTGTTACATGACTTGCTTCCTCTTCCCTCTACAACAACCCCTTCATTTTAGTGACTTTTTTCCTTAAGTATTATTCACTGTATAGACCCAACCTGAAGTCGTGTCCCCAGTCGCCGGGCGGAAACACAGCTGTAAAAACATACAATACTTTTTACTCTTGGACTGAAAAACCTTAATGGAGCGAGAGGGGCTTTTCCTTATTGTCCCAAAGATCTACAAGTGTTCAGCCAAGTCCAGGCCTGACTCCAAGAGAAACTGGATCCTGAAGTTCCTTCATTGTTGTGGATTTGAAGTGGATTCCCATCGGAGCTGTCGAGCGAGAGAAAGTGAAAAATTCAACTTGTGGAAAAAGATTGGACCAAACAATGGTTCTCTAAGTTTTCACACCAGGTAAAAAAAAGCATTTTATAGAAGTAAAATGAGATCAAATATAATATGCCAGGGCTAAACAAATGGAAGCCAAAAATAAACCAGCAGAAGACTAGACTAGAACTTTAATATCAAAGACCACTAGAAAGAACTCACGTACCACCAATGGTAACTGTACCACTGTTTGAGAACCACTATACAAAAGCATGCACAAGACCAGAAGTAAACTATGAACTATGAAACTAAGAACTATGGTCTAAACCGTGGTCCAAACTGATGGTGCATAATCAGATTATTTAGTATTCATAGTTTATCTACTGCTTATCCCAGCAACTATGGGCCTGAGGTGGGGTACAGTCTGAACTGGATTGGCCATTTATTTGCTGGACAACATATAGACAGACAACCATTCAATCTCACTCACTGCATGTCTTTACAATTTCCGATTTGGGGGCCACACAAGATTCTGGGAATTTTAAGGGATATGACCACTGAAACCAACACATTTCACAAAATATATTAAGATAAAATCAATGAATTAAATTGAAGCTAAAACCAAAACAAGTCCAAATCATGACGAAAGAGTGTAAAAATAAAAAACTCTGTCCAAGAACAAGTCAATTTGAATCCTTCTGCTCCCTCCAAATTTGGCTTGTTTAGTTCCCTTTAGAGCCGTAACAGAGTGACTTAGAGCAAAAACCTCCAAAAACCACAAACTGGACTCGGGAGACCTGGACTTGGACTGGAAAGGTCTGGAGTGAAATTTATACAGCAGAGAATGAAGGGGAATTGGGGGTTTCAAAATGAATGGGTCAAAGTTTTAATAATGATTCAATAAGAGCCTGGTTTGTTCTACAGCAGCTCAGAACCAGGTGAAGGGAATCAGGACGCACATGAGGCGTACGAATCAACCAATAGATTTGATTGTGGAAAAAGTGCATGGAAATAGAAATGTTTAATGGTGCGTTTAAAATAAAAAGATGAATGATGAATATGCAGAGGTCGGTAGAGTAGCAAATAATGTTACTCAAGTAAGAGTACCATTACTTCAAAATAATGTTAGTCAAGTAAAAGTAAAAAATTACTCATTCAGATAATTACTGGAGTAAGAGTAGACATGTACTGGTGAAAAAACTACTCAAGTCCTGAGTAACTGTTTAAGCGTAATGTCAGATTATTTGTTGAATTTTTTGGTAATCTGGAAAAATAAATACAAAAGATAATAAACAGATTTTGATATTTTCAAAATATAAACTAAATGTAAATAATATTTTCAAAAATTAAGGCACAAGGAACAGAATTTTCACATCATCACATTTTTCACATAAAGCTGTTCTTACATGACACACAGAGGGGGTAAAAGTACTCTTACTCTTTCTAGATTTCAAAGATTACTCTATGGAGTACAATGTATTAAAAAGGTAAATGTAACAGAGTACTACCCACTTCTATATGTAATGGCAAACTGGCCCATAGAATTCTTGAAATAATAAGGTCAGTGAGGTGAGGTACGCATTATTGTCCTCTGGATTTGAGCCATCCTTTTCCGAATTTACGAACACCAGCGCATATGAATCTCTTTCTGTTTTAAACAATGGGACAGTTCACACGAGCGTGTATTACAGACGTATCAAGAGCAGCTCAGGAGAGGACTGAGATGGGAAAAACCGGAGAAAACCTACCCAGACACAGGGAGAAACTCCGCACTCCACAAAGGCCGTGCTGCTTGGTTTGATTTGAATTTAAGCGTCATATGTACATAGTCTTTCACATTCATTCATGTCTGTGTCTGGAGCCTATCCCTGCAACTATGGGCTTTGGGCGGGGTACACCTTGGACAATGGCCCATTCTATTAAAGTACAAATATATCATTGTATAAAATATAATATATCATTGAATCAAATATAATATATCATTGTATCAAACATAGTTTCATTGAATTCTATTGTTTTTCTAACTTTTTGTGGCTGTATTTTCCTTATAAAGCCCCCTCCAGCTCTCATTTATATTTTCACAAATTCATTTTAACTTCTCTATTCCCACTCCGCCGCTTGTCATTTCTCATTTCCCTGAAACACTCGGCAGTAAAAGTATTCAATCGCCGAAGCCGGGCTGTGATTGGTCGAAATGGTTCAGCCTCCCACAAACAGGAAGTGTGTGTGTAACCGGAGCGAGGTGGTTCTGATGACTTCTGCAGATGTTTTGAGTCTTTACATGAGTTTAGTGGAGTTTAAATGACTTCTGAGGGAGGTGCTGTGGGAATATGGCCAAGATAGACCTAACACTGAGAACCAGGCGGACAGAAGAATACAGTACATTCAACTGAAATGTCATTACTGAAGTATTGGGGAAAATATTAGGTTGTGACTTGAGCGTGCAACTGCAACTATGGGTCTTGGGCGGGTGTATAACCTAGAAAATAACCAGTTAGTCGCAGGGTTGTTGCAGAGACATACACAAAAATTAGCTCTCACAAAAATGTATGGGTACAGTACATGTCGTGGGGGCAATAAAGGAAATCCAGAGTTCCCACAGTCACAAGAAAGACATGATTTCCTCTGCATTTTTAGGTTGATGGGGAAAAATCCACCCAATTAGTCGCAGTGCTGACACAAAGGTAGATATTCACTATGGGCATATTAGGGTGCGCTCAAACCCTTTTTGGTCCACTAAAAAAAAATACAATAAATGTCTAGAAAAGTTCAAATAAAGTCTGGTTTTGGTCCAGACCAAAGGACAGTGGGCTGAAGCCTTGAGGACCCACAGTAGCACAGGGAGTACATGCAAACTCCCCAGTATTCTTGTGTGCTGATAACTATACACTATGCCAAGATATATGGGTGAATTACTAACTGGAGCACACAGTGAATTTCATTTGGACATAGATATACATTCATGTCCTTTTACACATGGACTCCATTATCACTGCTCTTCTTCTACTGTTTCATATTGTGGTCTTCTTCCTCTGTTGCTGTTGGTGAGAGGTGAGGTACTCAAGCCTAAACTCAGCTGGACTCCATTTACAGTTTGTTAAAGACCAGTGGATCGACCTCGGGATAATGTAAAACAGGTTCAATAAATACTCACTGAGGGAATGTGAGAAAGACCGGGAATCTCGGAACGGAAACCACAGCCACTAAAGAATGTATAACTACAAAATTAGACTTAACTGTTGAACACACTATCAGCATGAAGACACTGATTGATTCAATATAGCATGAACTATAGGCACTAATTGGACCATCTGATTTTATCTTGAGTGGTAACTGAGTTTTTTTTATTTCACAAACTCAAGAAAATCAATCTTACATCTAACATAAGATTACCTGTTTGGGTCTGCATGATCATTCAGCTAATGATCTGTGGTAAAAGACTCAGAGACAGTTACTACCCCCAAGCTGTCAGACTACTAAACTCTCAATAATGCTCCCAATAATACTGAACTCTCAATAATACTGCAGTAAATCACTTTACGTAATATGTTTACTGCTGCTGCACTATTTGAATGTATCATGTATGTGCAATACTATATCATGTGCAATACAAAATTCATCTGAAATATTTTACCACCTGTGAAATACTCTATTACACCTTATTTAAATCCTACCTGCACCTTTGTTTTTTTTTGTTTATTATATTGTTACTTATCTCTTTTTGCACACTTTCTTACCATGTATTATTGCATGTTATTAGTACTTCATGAGTATCTTAGCGATTCTTCCGATCCAAAGCATTTCATTGAATTTTTTGACCCTGTGTTGAACGTGCATATGACAAATAAACTGAAACCTGAAACCTATGGTGTCATATGAGTTGTTGCTACTATTGACTTATCTAGGCTGGCCTGGGAACGAGCTGGCAGAAGTGTCTGGGGAGAGGGAAATCTGCGCATCTCTGCCGGATAAACGGTTGAAGATGATGAGGAATAAAAAAACAATATCCTCCATATACTTACATGCCGGAATTAACCCTTTAATAAACTATAAGCCACCATTCAATGATGTCGTTCCTTAAGGTGACCAGATGTCCCACTTTGTGTTGGATTGCACAGAATTTTAAGCTCAAATCCATTGTCCCATAAATGTAGCCCATTGAACCATATTTTGACTCTAGTACAACGATCAATACATAATGATTACATTTTCTCCATGTTCTTGAATTTATATTTCATGTCAGATAAGGACTGAGCAAATTACAAACTGCTCCTGAATATGTATTTACTTAATGTCCCACATTGTCAAGCCTTGTTGCACTCAAACAAGCTTTATGTCCCACATTTTGTCCATATGATCTAGTCAAACCAGGACTAAACCTAAACCACAGCTAAACCAGTCTGTTCCTGTTACCATCCCAAATCCTTGTTTGTCTCTGCTCTTGAGTTTGCTCACGTTGTATTTCCCGTGTTTCCTCTGTAGACCTCAGTGAAGGCCGGTATATCCAGGTCTAAGAGGCAGGTATTAGGGCGTTCACGTCAAAAAGAGCGTGCACGTGGATGAGAACAGGTCTCACTGGGACCTAGGGCTTAGTCCAGGTCTGAACCAGGATTTAATTGGCCTTATTTTCTCAATAACACTGCGTCAGTACGGAGTGAGCGAATGTAGTGATGGAGATGAGAGCAATACAAAACAATAGGAGATGGAGCTGTCAATCAAACTGAGTCCATTCATTTAACCACATCTGTCTATCACTCTATCAGTCCGGTGATGGGGGGATCTGAGTGGATTACTGGCTTTGGATGAAAACAGAAAGCTTCAGAATCAAAATACAGGTCTAAATTAGGATCTAAGAAAAATAATTTGATTAAACCGGAGTAAAACCAACAGCAAATCAGGAATAAACATTATTGAAGAATCTACAGTATATCAGGTCTACATTATGTTTGTGAACTACACCCAAATATTCCAAAGATTTTTACAGATTTATTTCACTGTGATCTTTATGTCACTGGTATATTAATGCCCAGAATAGATTTTCTTTAAACTATATTCTATATAATTAACTAACTCTATTCAAGCTCCCCATGACAATGAACAATTACATATGTAAGAATACAGTAATATGCATTTAATACTCTTGACGAAAAACAGAGAAGTCCAACCACACAGGCATCAGTCACTCATTCATGTTTTTCTGCTCCCTCCTACGTGTGACTGGAGTCAATCCCAGCAACAATGGATCTTAAGAGAAGCATGGTCACAGGGCAGAAACATACACTGACACTATTGAACCTGAAGCTATTTAGAATCACCACATGCATGTCTTGAGATGGTGTACAGTAACATGCAGTCGCCCCGGGATCAAATCCACAACGTTCTTGAGAAGAGGCAGAAGCACTAACCACTCTGCTAACCCGCAGCCGTACACAGGGAACAGATTATAAAACCAGATTATGTTCAAGTATAATTACGTCATCGCAGAAGCCTTTATCCTAGTAACCATGAACCTTAGCACACACTGGGGAATTCGCAATTAGTTGTAGGGCTGACACAGAGACTTTCACTGACAGGCAACCATTAACTCTCACATTTATTTGAGAGGTCTAGAGCAGCAGTCCAAACTGAGAGCAAAAATGTCAAAAATTGATACCAAGGAGGGCCACTCGCTGAGGTGACTGATTTCAATTTACCCAAATATATTTTTTTCACTTATTGTCCCTATTATACCACACAGAAAAAGGGGAACTATCGTGTTAGATGATTGTTAGATGATGAAGATTCTGTGTTGAGTCACAGGCAGTAAAATAGTTTGAACACCCCTGGTCAAGAGGCTTTAAACAAAGAATAAATTGGGACTAATCCATAAACTAAATCTTACTTTTTTTAAAGGATTGAACCAGAACTAACACTAAACATCTAGTCTAAACAAGGACCAGAATTGACCAAAATTACTTTAATAATGTCTAACCTAGGTACAAATTGTGTTCTCCTGCCAGAGTCTTAACGGCCCCCTGAGTATAGAAGAGAACCACTGGGCTAACCTAACTGGACAATTAACTACTTGGACAAAGTATTGTTAACGGTGTCAGTAACTGTGAAGTTGTGTTAAACATTGATTTAAAACAGTTCCTGTGTTTTTGATCAGCTTTGTATCGACCTATTATTGATCTCTTCAGTCCATCCTCCAGAGACCAGAGTTTACTGAGGTTTACTGGAGTCTGATAGATGGGAGCTGCTGACACTTAAACACCGAACTGAGAGGAAGGAATTCCCACATCGGAAAAACATGGAAAAATACACGGATACAGATAGAAGAGGCGCAGCAGTAAACACAGATATGAACAGCTCAACCAAGACATAGATGAAACTATGGGTCTGCACAATATATTGCAAATATTCTTCTCACAGAAATGTAAATACATCACAATAATGCCATGTTGACAGAGTTACACTTTGATAAAAAATGTGTTGATGATGAATAAATCTTAGGTGTGATTTCGGCCTTATCTTGACCTTGTTGTAGTCCTTTTTATTTTTTGATTTTGATTTATTTGATCTGTAAATAAAGAAACTGCTTAAACTTGCATCAAAATAGCACAAAAAATATTGATTGCAATTTCAACATGTTTTCCGTTATGAACCGTGTATGTATGGGGAACATTTCTGTGCACACTGAATACCCATGCAGATATCTCTTCACAAATGCACCATTCAAAGTGGTGTCTACCTATCTTTGTTTCCTGTTGGATAAGTGTGGGTTTGTTCTGCTTTAGTCTTTATCAAAGACAGTGTTTAATGTTTGAATGAGTCAGTGATAAACCCTAAACGTCAGATTAACTACAGAGAGAGGAGCAGACACAGATATCTCACTCTGATTGGATAAAAGGAAGTTTAATTCAGTGCCATGTTGTTTTAAAGGCTATACAAACCATAGCTGGACAAAGAGGAAGCAAGTGAGGAAAGATGGGATATGAACTCATTATGTTGTGGGCATCAGTGGAGCAGGTGTTAGTGGAGGTTGTCCATAAGAAGATTCATGTTGCTGCTGTGTTCTTGGCCCCATCCCTGAATGTAAATGAACTAAAAAGAGATTTGGAGTTGAACAACTGAGCTCTCGTTCTTCCATTTCCACTGTGACTGCTCCTTTACATTCATGAATCTCAGCATGAGACAGCAATAACGTCAGGCTGTTGAACCCCTCATTGGATACTAACTATTACACTTACACAAGGTGCCCAGATTATAATGGGAAAATGTGTAACCTCATTGAGACAAACGTGGCACATGTTCCAAATGCAGTAAAACAGTAAGAATTAAACCAACACTGTGTAACTTCTGTCCACTAGATGGTGATATTGACTATTGTTCTATCTAGATACGCCAACTTCTGCACGTCTAAACATTACAACTTTATGAACGGAAAGCTATAGTTATTTACCAAAATATTAGTACTGGACGATATTCACGTGGTTGACTGACATTGTATCAGCGATCGGCGACATGTTCAATGTTAACCCGTTGTACAAATAGGATAACTCAGTCAGAAGTCAGTGTGCTAGTATTTAGGAACCAAATAAAAATACAACATTCAGAGTTTATTTTCCTTTATATAAAAACAGAGGAAACATATAGTCTGCCAAAAGATTTTGACAAAATTTGACCAAAGCCAGACAAGGCTTAAACAAAGACTAAACATAAATAGATAAAACAAAGATTAACTCGGCACTAAAACAAAAATAAACCATAAAGCTACTATCTCTGCCCTTTGCTCTGCTCCAAACCACTCTTTTGCTTCATTTTTAATCACATACAGTATCTATATGACCTCTGTCTCCAGACATTAACTAGTTATTTTCACGGGTTTTGATTCCATTTTATTTCCCAGATTATTCTAAAAAAAAAATCCAAAAACGTGCTCTGCCTCTCGAGAAGTTCCCGGTTTGATCTTCGTTAATTGAAATATCCAGGAATCTCCCAGTATCTCCTCCCTCCTCGTACCTGGCCGTTCCACTGGCTGCCTTCTAATTGAGTCCACATTCAAATTTACTTATAAAATAATAATGTGCCAGGATGCAAATGAGGGATTTCTTCCATCTCGAAGCTCAGAAAAATCAATATAGGGCATTAATAATCTATGGAGCACTAGTGTAATTAAAATCCATTTGGAGCCGTAGTCAGTCAGGCTTGAAAACTAAAGGTGCAATCTCCAATTCATTTAGACCAGCTTCAATTACTGCCAATGTAATAATAATATGTTCAGAAATTACGTTATATCTGGATGTGTCGATGCAAGGATCTTTTAGCATAGATTAAGATGGGGTTATATTTTGTGAAGGTTAAAACGAGCAAACATACAATACGTACAAATGTATTAAGTGCACAATAATAATGCAAACAATTCATTATTCAGCTTATTAAGCCTGTCTTCAGGAGCCCCAGGGCAAGTTATTACAGTGCTGGTTTAGACATGGGTCAGGTTTTGACCCGGTTTAGACCTCATTTGGCCCTAGTTTAGACCTCACCTGGTTTGATCAGGTCTATCCCTGATTTAAACCCAGTTAAACTCGAGACCTGTAGTAGTTCTGACTTTGGCCTGATCCTAAATATTTTCACAAGACACAGTATATAGAAATTGATCACGTTGAGACTTTTTTAACGATCATGTTCTGATTCTTTTTAGTTGATATACAGAACAAATGTAGTCAGTTGGAACTTTACCTTAAAGTATAGCTTAGTTCAATTCTTTACCATTGACTCGCAATTATTGAACTATTGAAATTAATTAATTCAAAATAAATACATATTTATTATTATTATTTTAGGCTCAGCTGTGAAGCCACTCAAAGTTGCCCAGAAATGTTCAGGAGTTAACCAGGTTTAGACCAGGTCAAATTCCAACCCCCTACTAGAGGCTTTAAAGACTGATGAGTACCACCAGTGTCACCTGTACCACAGTGTGAGAACCACTGGTGCAGATTTAACCATCTTTGTCCTTTATTTCTTGTTTGATAACCTCCATGATGACTTGGGCTTATGACTGAATTAACCTCAATCTAAATCTACTCCATAATTACTGCTCTTCCTCCTCCTCCTCTTCTTCCTCCTCCTCCTCCGTTTCCTCATCGTCTTCACGCCGTCATTAACTTGAATGCACTCGCTGCTGCTTCAGTAATTACACTGTCTCCGTCACAAATAAAGTGGTTACTCAGATTTTATTAAGACTCATGTTCATTACTGCAGCTGCAAGGCATTATGGGAAACATGTCAACAATATGGAGGTAACAAAAGCAGCTGACACAGACCTGAGGGGAATTTTAATGAATGGAGAAGGAGAATAATCCAGTGCAAGATCATGAGTTATGTACCAGAGGTGGGACCTCTGCAAAAGTACTGTTAATGCAAAAGTATTGATCACTTCAACAAATCATTTGACTTCAATGATTAGATGTAAAAATACAGGAAAAGCAACATCCGCTACTCCCGCCCACCACCATCATCACCATCAACACCATCACCACCACCACCATCATAATCACCAGAATCAAACCTAGCACCTCCTTTATATATTCTCATTATGTGTCTGTTCTGAAGGCTCTGAGTTGTGCCGTACAGCTAAATATTTTCACTTTTGAGGGCGCGTGCCTTCTGGTAAAGAGTACCGCTAAACAGGTCAAATCTGCTTTTCTACCAAAAAGCACTATTTCTATTGCTACTGCAATACCACAACAAATATATACCATATCATACCAGGTTTTAATTAGCCTCTTTGTCATTTCCAGCTAAAACTAATGTGTGTTTATTGGCCGCAGATAAATCCCAGCTCAGCTCTAATAACGAGCATGTAATTTCCGACCGCGCTCGTGCTTTGAACGCCTCATTAGACCCGCTGTTTATTACATATACATTTTAATTTGGTCTCTGAGGAGCGATAGCATAGACACTCTGCTGCCGCCACATGTTTTATTTTGAATGTTACGTTCCAATAATAATTGAGTTTGAGAGAGATATGGGCATTAATTCAAACCAATATGTTTCAGAATTAACTTGCAAACAGGTGGTTAATAAAATGGGAGCAGGCGTTAGTGTGATTTTTAGATTAATTTGACATTTGTTCACAGCTCTTCACCGACGCAGTGTCGATGTCATTTATAGTGGGTCCAGTCAGTTGTATGTGCGTGTCTACGCTGACAAAAGTCAAGCATTGCTCTCCTTACAAATTGTGCAAAATATTTCATTGTCTCAATTTACTTCAGTAGATCAGTCCAACGAAATGATGTGTATTCGACTCACATGAACTGTTGCACATTTGGAGATGCTGTATTTTTTCCATGAGCTAATCGGCTTTAAGCCACACATTCTACGTTGTATTTGAGATTTCTTGAATTGTAACAATGTGAAATAGTCCATGTGAGTGAAATGCACATATTTAGTTGGATAATGAAAAGTATTCCATGTGAATGTTTTATGTTTTAAATGAGATTAGTCCCAATTATATATGTTGTCTGAAGATAAAATGGTGATTAAATACTTTGCCTTAGAGTTACATTAAAAGCTTATATAATATAATTGATAATTACATTAAATATATATTCTTTAGTCCAACTTTAGTATGGAGACATTTCAAGATGATCAGACTACACACTGAAAAAACATTCACATGAAAAATATTTTATTGCCTTAGTTTACTTAAGTAGATCAATCCAACTTAGCCACAATGCATATTTTAAGTTGATGGGGAAATCTGCAGAAAACCCACCCAAACACAGGGTGAACCTGTAAATATACCGAATAAGGGACCGACTTGCAGTGATGCCACCGTTCCTTTCCCTGTAGCCAGTAATATTCTAGTCCATTCCTATAGAAACAGTTGTATTTGTGTGTGTCCAGATGGACTTGGGCACAGTTTTGTCTGGTCTACAGGGCAAAGTCTTGCAACATATGCTCAGTAAATGTCTCATATGTCGGGCTTGAATAGGGTCCCAGTGATCCTTGGAGAGCTAAACACAAGCTAATAGGACTAAAACTAGCACCAAATTAACTATAGGAAACTGTAGACCATAGAGATCGACGTTCACCTGTGGTTTATTCTTGGTTAAGTCCAGTGGTTCTCAAACTGTGGTACATGTACTACTGGTGGTACATAGCTGGTTTAACCTTAGTTTAGACCTTATCTAATCCTGGTTTAGATCGTATTAGACCTGGTTTATTGATCCTGTATAATACATGTGTTTACTTTTTTTTTTGTTACCCAAATATTTGTATACAAAGTTAAATTTTTGTAATTTTTTTTTTAGTCCTGGCTGCAAATTTTTTTCCGTAATATTTGAACTTCATTCCAGGACTTCACAGTTTTTCCATTTCTTTCAAATTGCAGTAAATTTGTCATAACTTGGCCAGGGTTTAGCCTAGTCTTCAGGGGTACCGTGTGGAGTTGAATATAGGTCACATTGAATTGGGCAAAGGTCCAGCTGGTCTCTCTGTCAGCGCTGAGATCTCCTAGTCTCAGTGAAGTATCCACCGACAGACGGAGGCGCGGTGGGAGACAGAAGGACTCAGTGATAAACTCTAAATGACTTTTAAATGTTTAAATAGTGCATGCATTCTTTATTGTCTATAGTGTCCTTTTTAAACAACTATATGCACCGTTTCAGCTGTGCATAATCAGCATGGCCATCCCACATATGTCAGACTAAATTCAGATATTCACATGCCACTTTTGGCCCTTACCAAGGAATGTGAATCTTTAGGTATCTTACAATTCACAATTTGATTTTTCTATTGTTAAAACTGTTACAGCTAATGTATTTGTAAAAAGGGTCTGAGAGACAAAGCTACTGAAATGTTACTGGACTGTACAAATGTGCCATTAGGAATACATTTAATATAGAACCAAGTCAAGGTGGGGCCATATGAAAATTTGTTGGGTGCCACAAATGGCCCCTGGGCTGCACTTTGGACATCGCTCTTACATTTTACACATATCACCAGGTTTACTCCATTTTGCAAATATGTAAACATAAGCTATAATTCAGGAAGCTATGAGACAGAGAAGTTACAAAAGCTAATGTAATATAATGTAAATATATATTTTTTTAACAAACAGTAGCTGGTGCTGTGATAATGTAGGCCTACTTAAAAGCGTTTGTTATTCTGTTTGAAGATTTAATGAAGATGTTGCCTGGATTTCATCAGCATTTTACAGGCGGGGCGTTCTGTGGCCCGCAGCACAAAAACTACTATAATTCAATAAACAAAATGAAAAAGAGTCAACAGGAAATGGGAAATGGACGAGGAAGACATGGGTTTGTAAAGTTGATTTTATTCTTGGTTTAGAGTAACCAGAGGAGGGAGTAGCCAATAATAATACTCAAGTAAGAGTATTAGAATATTACTGGAAAAGGTACTCAAGAAACATCAAGTAACCTTCTGAGTGTTTGAATCGAACGCTAGATTTATTCATTTATTTTAGTTTGGTTTATTCAGGCATGTTCAAAAAACGAAACTAAAACAAAGAAAAGGGTTAATATAATTATCATAAATTCAGGCACATCAAAATGAAATACAAAATCTCTCTGAGATTAGTTTTTGGTTTTTCAGTTCCATTCTTTACATTTAATCTTGTTCATGGTACTATTTAGTTCCAGATTTTCACTGGCTGTACCCTGATTTTAGCCCGTGGAAAAGTACAAGCCCGACCTGAAATAAAACTTGGCTTAGTTTGGATTGAATTATTGGTTGATTCCTTATTGGTTTCCTTCCTCCCTCATCTCCTTGAGGCTGTATATTAATCGTCTTGTGTTATTGTTGCAGTAAACACATGTTCGATGCGTGCCTCTAGTTTTTTTCTATTATGATTCTGTACACGTTAGCACCAATGCTAATGAATTATGCTAATGCTGACAATTAGCATCTAATATTGGAGACAATCAACAATTAGCATATGGCTGGCAACATTAGCATAAGCCTCACTAAAGCCAGAGGAAATATGAGCCCAGAAAATTAGGAAGCATCATCAAGAGGAAGGGGTCATGGTCTCGAGTTAACCCTAATTTAGTCCTATTCACTCCAGGAATTAGACACATCCAGGAAAATTATTGTGCCTGTGTTTAGGTTAATACAGAAATGAGCTAGGTTATGAAATACCATACTACTAAATGAGTCCCATTTGCCTAAACAAAAAATCAAACTGACAGTTTTGCATGAATACTGGGCGTATTCATGAATAGGCTTTTATAATTGCACTGTAAGATCTACAACTGTATACGACAAGCCTAATACTGCCCAAAATCTCCCTCGGATCATGGATGATGTTCTACTCACTGCCGACAGAGTCAAAATTTTGTATACCCACAAAATATACTTAAAGACAAGGTACTAACAAACAAGTTTTACTAAAAAGTTGATTTGTTGAGTTGAGTGGTTCTTAAATTGTGGCGGTAAATCAGAACTTGTTAGTTCTTAATTATTTAGACCTAGTCCTCATTTAGTCTTTGTTTTGACCTGGTTTAATCATAGTTAAATTCTTAACTGTTTAGACCAGATTTAGGTTTAGACCTAGTCTTGATGTCTGTCCCATAAAATAGTACTTAGACAAACACACATCTTCTGAGGTGGTACTTTGTGAGAATGTGAAGAATACCTACATCTGGCTAGGACTAACCAGGAATAAACTAGAGCTGACTTACAACATATCCCAAACCAGGGCTAAAGCTGGTGTAAGATGGCCGCTCCTCCTCCACCACGTCTCGTTCTTCATTTAAATAAAGTGATCTCAGAGGAAACTCTCATCATTTTAACAGCGCTTCATTCATTAAGGCTCTCATCCAGAGACAGTCTCTGAGGGTTTGGACAAAAGACGCTTCAATTAGGTTTGTCTGCCTCCTGCTCAGGTCCTGGGCTGGGTAAAGGGGGTGCAGGGAGGTCTAAAGGGGTTTTGTGTTGGAATGCATTCATATGTACAATTCTATTATGTACAATGTGTAGGATATGTTGTTCAAAAAAATCAAACATGGCAGAAATAATAAATAAGAAAATATACTGTAAAGGTTTGGGAGTGAATGAACCAGGTTTAAACTCCAGAATATATCAGAGTGTAACAAAAGACTGGGCTTAGACTTAACCAGCCAAACCAGCTTTAAATCTCAGAGTAATTTATACCAACACTATGTAACTTTATGACTTTCATGTGTCTGTTCAGTGTGCTGTTAGTCTTGGTCAGGGTTGAACCATAACAGGATTTCTTTGAGGCTTGCATCACTTTAGTATTCTAGATGTTTTTTCTGTAAATAACGTCTCATACAACTTCATCTCAGCTCAAGCTGTCAGAACAAAATCAGCTAGATCGAATGGAGGAGAATTTAGTACAAACAACAAACAAGAACATGCTGCTGGACTAAGGTTTGTGTTTTTACAACGCCACGCTCTCACTCATATATGTGTGTAGTAAACCTGACACTAATGCAATGGTCTCTCTCACACCATTTTATATCTGCTATTTTATGGACAAAAGCATAGCTACAACCAAAGGTTGGAATAAGCCTACTCAAAATCTGTCATGTCAGGAATCGGTCCACTTGATCTTTTCTAAAATAAAAAAATTATATATATATTTTTTTTAAAAAAACATCTAAAATTACACACAACAAATGAATAAAAAATAGGAAGAAAATAAGGTAAAACAAAAAATGAAAAAATAAAAATGTAGCTACTTTTGGTTTTGGGATCAGATCAGATCAGAATGGAAAAAATAGGATTGATGTTCCTACTTCCTAAAAAATGTACAATTTACTCACACATTGTCATAGTCAACATAAACTACGTTTTATCATCACTACTCTCAGTCCAGGGGTGTAGCATCAGGCCAATGCAATGGAACTGGGGCCCAGGATGTGACAAGGCCTTAGCCAATACTAAACAGGGTCTAATTTAGCACCAAATCAGGTGTAAAAAGGGTCTAAATATGAACCAAGTCTAAACCAGGACAAAACCAAGACTGAATCCAAACTATGAACACTGGCTCTATGGCTCCTGGAGACCACAGTATGCCTCAGTTAAAGTATCTATATATCCACCTGACAATATGTTTTATGGAATCATTGTAAATCCATTGACAATGGTGTAAGGTTGTGATCAGGGGCCCCAGGGCAGGTTATATAATCCTGGTTAAGACTTGGTATAGTCCTGAATTATACCTTGTTTAGTTCTTGTCTAGACCCAATTTAGACCTTGTTCAGTCCTGATTTAGACATAATTTAGTCCTAGTTTGTCATTGACTCCCATTGGGCCCCTCTTCCATTTGGGCCCCAGTTCAACTGCCCTGTCTGATGTTTCGCCCTGGACAATTGTTTAATTAAATACATTCACATTAAAATCATGATAACCACATGTTACCAAGTCTCAAATTCCTTTAATAAACCATCTCAGATCTGACTCATGTCCTGTCTCTTCATCCTAGTGCCTGTTTTCTCTTCACATATAAATATTTACGTGTGTTCGACGGCTAGACCTCCACTGGGAAACACGGCTACTGACCCAGCTCTTATTAAAACAATGAAGGTGGTAATTATGTGTGAATATGGAAGCATCGTCGGACCATAATGAGCCCACACAGGAGCCGCGGATAACGGATGGGCGTCATAAATAAGACATTAGACGGGCCGTAAAAAAAACACAGGCCCGTAAAAAAAAAAAAAAAAAAATCACAGTAAAAATCAAATAAGAGAAAGACAACAGCGGCTTGGACACAGGGACTAATGAGAGCAGGTTTAATTTGAGAAAAGTGAGCGCAAGGTCAACAAAAAACAAATAAAAACACGAATATAAGATGAAATAATGTGACATATAACAATACGAGGCCTTTGGAAAACAGACTGTTATGAATATGACATATCAAGGCTGTTGTTAGCATTTGAAAGTGTGTCTCTTCATTCCCTTTGGTAACAACATAACTAAATAATGCGTAAATAGCAACACAGAAAATGCATTCAGAAAGTGATGGACAATTGTCAATTAAAAACTTCTCAAACTCACAAACAGTAACGGACATTACTCTTTGATGGACATGTAGCCCAAAAATAATAACGCATCAGTTATGCATGGCGCTTTTCTGAACACTCAAAGACGCTTAAGAAATGATTATATTATTCATTCACTCACACTGGGGGGCGGTAGGCTGTAGCCACTACTGCCCTAGGGCATTCTGAGTCTTCCCGGATTAAAAATGGCACATATCAGGTTGTAGTTTGTGCTCTGTGTTCTGCCCTATAGCAATTCTGTATAGTTAGATACTGCTGTTAATTTGGATGAATGTACAGTATGTAGCGGTGTAAGGTGGTATTGAGGTGCCCCAGTGGAGGATTTGAGAAGAGGCCCAGAAAGAATCAAATTACAATTGACATACAGTATATTGTTCCATACATTTGTGTGTATTTTTAGAATTTCATAAATAATCTTTTTCATTATTATACTTTTTTTTTTTTAAATAGACAAATACTGTATCTGTTAACCTCATCTATTACAGATATTTAAACTGCACAGGATAACCCTTTAAAATGCTGTATTATGGTCAACCCACATCTTGGGGGCCCCCGAATAACCGTATTGGCTGCACTGACTGATGATACGCCACTGCTTGTCTATCCATTCCCAGGTCTTCTTTCTGGAAATACCACCCAAGTCCACAGAAACCACATGATTTTTCATTGGACAGAGGCAGAAAAGACTCTAGCTGGTTTTGAGTTCCTCCAAGTCTTACTTATCTCCACAACTTCTTTTTCAACACTTTCTGTACAGCTCCACTGTCTTTCTCTGTGTTTGCGCTCCATAGTCTCCATAGACCTTCATGGTTTTTTTTTATTATTTATCATGGCGGTAACGTCCCGATCCCTTCAGGAAAACTCCACTTCCATCACTGTTTCTGTTTTTATCATTACATCCCCACTTCTCCTCCAGGAACCACAGATTTTTATTAGTTTGACGACTTACCGCTGGCTTTTTTACGTCTTTGAGAGAAAACTCCAGGCCCGAACACGCGTAGATGAAAAACTTGTGCATGATTACCTCCATAACTCTCCTAGATACTAATTACCATTGGCCGTAAAAATAAGATGTCCGTTCTAATGAGCTCACAAGAGGGCTATTGTAAAAGATGTATTTTTCTTTGGATATGCGTTTTCCAAAAGTAAATCTAAACAATCTTAAAGGTCAGAGCTCGTCGCTGTCCCAGAAAACGGTAATGAATGTGGAATTACGGCTGGATATAAAAACAGTAAAAGTGTCCGTGAAGCGTGAGACGGAGCTTAATTAAATGCTTGCTTAAGTTTGAGGTCAAGTAGGACTCAAAGTGAGGAGTAGATTTGGGATTGTGGAGACTGCAGCCAGCAAAAAATCTGCAAAAAACGTTTTTTAGTTAAAATCTGTAAAAAAATAAAATCATTAGAATTTACATTCATTGGCACGTTTATACTTCTGAGTGCTGATTTCATATCATGTTGATAAATCATTATATCATGTCCAGTCCTAGACACATCTATAGCCTGTCCGTCCTGGGAGTGGATCCCTCTATCATGTGGTTCTCCCTAAGGTTTCTCTTTTTCCCGTAAATCTTGAGTTTTGAGTTTTTCCTTGCCGTGACGGAGGGTCTAAGGACAGGGGACGTCCTGGGACAGTCCTTTTTTGTTTGTGTGTTTATTGATTGTCTATTAACTTTGTTATTGTTTGCAATGACCTTATTTATTGTTTACATACATCTCTTTCTGTGAAGCCCTCTGAGGCAACTTTCTTGTGATATAGGGCTATACAAATAAAATTGAATTGAATTTAATAAAAACTGCTCATCCCAGCTCTGTGGAGACATAGCACAAGTTTGTAATGGACTCAGTTTTTTCACGTTACTCTAGTAAAACCAGCACTTTACAATAGCTCTTTCAACAATCAATCCTAAAACTATGGGCCTTTGGTGGGATACAATGGTTAGTTAGGTGCAGAGCTGACCCAGAAACAGACCGACACTCACAGTCATTAACTAGGGACAGTTCAGATTGACCTATTCTCCTGACACACGTCTTTGTGCAGTGGTGGAAGCCAGTATACTAACAACCTTCAGTAACACAGGGAAGACATGCAGACTTAATTGGCCGGCCCGAGGATGGACTGTACAACCTATTGTTCCTGACCCCTCTCTATATTTCAACATCTTTTAGTTAACTTCTTTTCTCTGTTCTTTTTCCTGCAAAACCAAACTAATTTCAAACTCATCACTTGGTTTGTACAGATTGGTTATGATTTTTCTCTGCTGCTCTAAGTTTGATTTGAGATTTTTTCTTTCTTTTTCCAAGTGAAAAATCCCAGAGAGGACTTTCTGAACATTAGCTCATGCAGAGAAGACAAGAGCTGCTTTGATAACTGCTGCGGTTGCATCACAGCCTCAAATTAGCCCTGAATACATTTACTTCAGAGAAATATGGGCTTTTTGTAACTCGCATCCAAGACTCCAAAACGGTAAGAAACACTGGTGTTGCAGCATTGTCAAGATCCATGAAATCCACACCATCAGTCACTGCACAAATGGCAATATTTAGTCAATGTTTTCATTTAAATCTGCTGTCAACTCATGGAACAAACAAACAGTGGTACCATGTCAGAAAATATTTGCCTTTACAATGTATAAGTTAGATTCAAACACTAGATTGGATTAGATTCATCCCAGCCCACTGTGAGTCCATGGCTAATGTAATACAGACAAACAGACTGACAGGCAGACAGAACATTACCTACTTGGCGGGGGTAATAAAGTAACTACCAGTACATTGCCTACAGTTCCTCATTCGTCCTCGCTCAGTCTGTCTGTGCTGAATGTGTTGCATACAGATCAGAACATATGTACATCTTTACCTTCACAGCGGGCTCCCGGGGGCCATTCTCACCTCACCCCCCACACTCTCACCTCTTTTAATGGACAACAGCAGCCGTCCTTCACAACATTTACAGCATCCTTAAACACATCGCGGTGCATTCACAGTCCATACGTTTTCCTGTGGGAAACGGCGAGGTCAGAATGCTGTGTTCTGCGCACGCCAGGAGCATGTCGACAGATTTAATACGCCCGCATCCCTCCACTGTGCCATGGGACGGAAATAAAAATGTCCATGTTTGAAAGAAAGAACGATCAGATCTAACCTTTAAGTCAGAATCTTGAAGTTAACCAGAGCTGCATGTAGGATCAAGCCAGGACTAAACCGAGACTGAAAAAGAACTATATATTGACAACTAACCCAACGACGAAAGTCCAT
Source organism: Philypnodon macrostomus (assembly GCA_036025475.1). NCBI lineage: Eukaryota > Metazoa > Chordata > Actinopteri > Gobiiformes > Eleotridae > Philypnodon > Philypnodon macrostomus. Next base: position 27,865 of record JAVQKC010009342.1, read on the forward strand.
TATCAAATTTACAACTAAATCACAATCCCTTGGTCGTCAGTGGCTTAGTTGTTTGAAACCTGCTCAAACCTGTGCACACTGTAGTTGTGCCTTTGAGCAAGACACTTCACCCACATTGCATAAGTAATAATGAAAGTGTGTTCATTTTTTATTTGAGTTTGTGTTCAGTTCTTTTTAACTCACTTCAATTTGTCAGCTAATGGGATTTTTATTTTCTAGAGACATTTCAGCTGTTTTATTAAAAATGATTAGCTCAATTGACACTAAACCTGGACTAAACCAAGTTGCAGCTATCCCTTAACTCCCAAGTGTAGATTTAAACCACACATAGATAATTACAGCCCTAACAAAGGCACTAATTGCCCCCCTCTTTACTGACAGGTCAACATAGATTCATAAACACATAGATATTAAACAATGACTCACAATTAACACAAGAGTATTGTTATGGTCCAACACCAGGTTTCATAAGCACCTTCATAAATGTTTTAATGCACTTTGTCACTGTTAATGAAGACAGGACTTTTACATAATGTGCATTTACATACAATCAGCAGGACTTAAATCCCTGGGCTTTACTGAGTGAGACTGAGTGGGTTATATGGTGGTAGAAGTTTTTGTATATATGGGCAATTGTTTGACTTTGGGCAAATGTCAATGTATATATTATATGTAGAAAAAAAAAAGCTTTAGACTGTTTTATAATGTGGATACGATCTAGTGCTTTTTGTGGCCCGGAAAGCACTACAGGTTAGATTTGATTAGAAATGTTTCATATTATCAGTGTAAATTTAGTATAAATCCAAGTCCATTATTCATTCACTACATAGTCACTCATTGGGGGTACTTTGGTAAGCTACCCATAGCCACAGCTGCCATGTCACACCATGACATCTATAACATTTGGGGGGAAACATTGTGATTCAGTAGCGATAATACACTCACCATGATGTTGATTGAAAAGAGAAAAAGATTTTGTTGATACTGAATTACCTCCACTTCAGGATATGTTCTGTGCACTCGGACATTCGTGGTTGATTTTTTTTATGCCATAAAATCTTCACATGTTACATTTGTTCTCAATATCTGTGGAAAATTTCTTCTTCTAATGTCTCCATTTTGATATTACTATGTCACTCATTTCTAAACATGCTTTTTTTATTTGATCTGTCGGTAACACATTATTGTACATAGTCCTTAACTACATTGGATCTACCTCATTAAGTACAATGTAATACACTGTGTAACAAACTGTAATAACATGTGACTACATTGTACCTAACCCTAACCATTCTGTGTGTACAATGTAGCTACATGTTATTATAGTTTGTTACACAGTGTATTACATTGTACTTAGGTAGATACATTGTAGTTAAGGACTATGTAAAATAATGTGCGCCCATATGTCTAACCTTATTAAGACAGGCTACGTCTAGAACTTTAGTGCCAAAATTAAGATCTCTGAAAACGTTCTTTGACTTTGAATGTTTGTTGTTTATTTTCCAAATACCGATTAAGAATTAATTAGCCTCTTTTCTAAACGCTGTCTTTAAGTCTTGTCTAAATGCGTCTAAGCCCTTGTGTGTAGGTTAAAATCCCAGTTTTATCCCTGTCCTCTAAGCTTCTCTGTGTTATTATGTACTTATGTTTCTGAAGATGTTAATGCACTGGCCCTGAATCCATTTGTGCCCCCAGCTTTTCCACATAATGGCCTTTCCCCCGGAGACTTCCTTAGCCGTTAGCGTTAGCCTAGCGGGACCGGGCCACTCCTACGCCGGATCCGTATTAGCATTAGCACAAAAACAAACAGGAAGTCCCAGGATGGTAGAGTCTGGATGGGGTTAAACAAGCTCTGAATATGGATGGACAAAAGATTAGCATTTATATAGGAGGGCCGGGGGAACTTTCGATATATATATCACTTTATATTTTCATCTGTTTATCTTGGGGGTGACTGTAGGGAGAGGGAATACGGGGCTAGCAGGGGGCACAGAGAAAGAAGAGCTGAGAGTTGGATGGGATTGCAATGGTTAACTTGATAACAAATAATGGTAAATGTAACAAAACAGACATAGGAACAGGGAATTCTGGAACAAATGTAACTGTCTGATCTGTGTAACACTATCCTTAGGGTTTACAGAGGATGGTCCAAAAAAGCGAAAACATCCAGTGGGCCGTGGTTGTGAAACTTTGCCTATACCTAACCAAGGCTTAACTGGGTCTAAACAATAAACAAGGTCTAAATTAGGATTTAGGCAGGATTATACTAGGGTTAAAACCTCCCTAAACCACTTGAACACTAGACCAATACAGGCCTAAACCAGGACTAAACAAGGTCTAAGCTACCACTAAACCAGGATGCTAAGCCAGGTCTGAATTAAAGGATTCAATTAGATCTAAAACAGGACTAGCTTTAGCTCTAAACGTAACCCTAACTAAACCAGGCTTTTGAACCCTAACCCATCTCTAACTAGTTTCTATCCATTTTCATCAAACTTAACACATCCTCCACCCCTTTGTTGGTACCAGTAGTAAACCTCAGATCTTCTCTAGGCTGTATCTCAGTTGTTCATAAATCTCTTTTTTGACACTAGGTTTTAGACGAACATGTCCCTGAGCTTTGAGTTTTGGAGTGAGGCCAGCTCTGAGCCTGAAGACATCCCAGTTCATTAAAATCTGCCGAATACTTCTGAGACACGACCATAGCATCGAGACAAAGACTCTTCTGCAAGCTGGATTTATGCCAAGCTACTAGATTTAAAAGACTTTGGACGACAGTAGTTTAAGAGATAGAGAGGGGTTTCCCTGTAAACAGAAGGTTGGTGGTTCATTTCCATACAGCCACAATGTTCTTGAGCAAATAGCTGGACTCGTGCCTTGCATCCAATTTCTGTGTGTGACATCATGGGTCAACTGATATGCAGTATGTGGGAAGTCCTGTCAAAAGAGTTGCCTTTGTTTATAACATTTATGGCACATGTATCTCTATTAAAAATAGATGCTGCTTGCTAGAACATTAAATTTCAAATCAGAACTTCCAACTTTACAGTGGTACTCTTTTGGGTCCTGCCTCACGGTTTGGTAACCACTATATAGAACACCTTTGGGTATGTATGTAGGCAAATTACACATAACTAATATTTGTAGGATCTTTCTCTTTCTTAGAGGATATATATATATATATTTATTTGAGCGGGACAGTGCATGTTAATGAACACAAAGGCTTATACAGCATGAATGTGAACATACCAGATTATAGGAAAATGCTAATTTCTATCCGTTGTCCCGGGACTTTGGGGGAGAGGGAAACAATATAGTACAGTATATAAACAATTGGTATTTACAAACCACTAAAAATACACATCATACACACAATTTCCAACACTCATGCTTATCAAAGTAATCACTACATACACACGTAAGTGTAAGTGTAGACCACGGATTTTTTTTTTCCAAAAGGCTTATAATCTTCTTTCACTTGAAGAAAACAGTATAACCTCTTTGGAAAAAAAAAAATAATAATAATCATAGCAATGACAACGACAACAACAACAGTGACAACAACAATGATAATAATAATGATAATAAAAAATAATTATAATACAAATAATATTATTGACTAGTTTGTCTAAATCTAAATTACTAAAACATTCAATCAATAATTAATTAAATTAAGTGTAGTAATAATTAATTAAATTAAGTGTAGACATTTTCTGTGTTCCTTTCTTTTTGAGGACATAATTAGCCAACAGCGCTGAAGTGATCTGTAATAAAGTAAATGATGTTTAATGGTCTTTTTTTTCCTACACAGATGATTCCTTTCTGTAACTGTTTTTGCTTCAACTCTAGAATAAACTGCTAAAGCCTTGAAGGAAGTGACTCTATCTCTATCTGACGTGTGCATGTCCCTATAAACCGTGTACATCCCGTTGTATTTTATAATATTTTGATGTGTTTTCTCTGAGGAAAGGCTCAGATTCATGACCGTTTTGCCGTGATGTATTCGGGTGTCCTGTTCCGCGTCAGAAAATGAGCGATCGGCCCGGGTACAGATGTTTGGCGGTGTGTTCAGGAACAGGTTATGATGGATGTGCGAATGCGAGCCTTTCCTTTGGGACGTGGTTATTGGGAAGCACTCGATCTCGAAGCTGCTTCCTGTCGGAGCTAATCGCTTCCAGGTGAGAGCCGCTCCTGGGAACGGCATTATTAAAACGCACGGCTGCAAAAATCTAAGTGAAAATATGCTCGACAAAAGGACAAGGAGAGAGGGAGAGAAGCCAGAGTCAGAGTAATAGCTGAAGTATTTACTAATTTGATCGAGACATTCACAAAAAACAAGCAGATATTTACAGTGCGTGAGATATGTCCAGGACAAGCTCTTTCTCCGTCTTGATAATTAATATGAAGTAACATTAGGATGATGCTCTATATAAAAAATGGAAAACTGTGGGGTGCCTCAAGGTTCAATTCTGAAACTTCCTTTCTTTATATTATCAAGCTCTATAAAAATTTTATACTAGCCCAGTTGGCCATTGACCTGCTACCTTCCAGTTAGTAAAGTCAACATGCCCCAAAGTGATTATGAGAAAAAGACACGGTTTAGCTGAGGTGGCTCGGGCATCTTTTTGGATGCCCAAGCCTGAGCTGTCCTGTGAACGCCTTGGAGTCCCCTCGGTACAGCTGGAGGAAGTGTCTGGGGAGCGGGAAGTCTGGGCATCTCTGCTTAGACTGCTGCCTCCATGACCCGGTCCCGGATAAGTGGAAGAAGATGGATGGACATGATTTAATCCCATCAAGGCAAAACCACTGCTTGAACTCCTGTCATCACAAGTTTAGGATCCATTAAATTTTTGTTACTGGTTTCTAACTCTTAACATGGGTTAGCCCCAACATTGCAGAAGCACTGCAGCCGCACTCCCGAGCCAGGGTCTGCAGACCTACTGCTTCTCTGTGTCCCACACCCCTGACTCACCACCAGAGACTAGGGAGTAAGTTATTGTTGTTAATCTCTCACTTTCGGCTAAATGCTTGGTATCTCACGCTGACATTACGTATAGAAGTATGTGACTGTGGAGTAAATGAATAATGGACGTAATTCTAAAGTGCTTTGGGTGGCATGAAAGGCACTCTGTGAATGTATGTATGTATATTTATATATGTGTGTGTGTCAGTTAGTGCTTGCAAGCATCACTCAAGATTCAAATTAAAATAAAATGCAAAGATTGTCATCTCACAAATTGTAGTTTTGTTATATGCTTGCTTTCGTGGTATAATATTTCTGCAATTTCAGTGCCCTACCAGTATGTTCTAGTTTTGATTTAAAACAGGTCTTAAAAATGTAAGTACAGAAGCCCATTTAGTCCAAAAGTACTGTGGTGTTTTCTCATTTTAGTGGAAACATGAGAACCTTGGCTGCAATATAATATATTTCTTTACAAAATCCAGATCTCAAAACTTGACTCTGAGCTTCTCCACATTTGGTTTGAATTAGATTGTGTTAAAACAGAACTATGACAAAGCGGTCGCAGCCAAACATAACATTTCCTCTGTGAAAACAGGCAGGTGGGAGACAGTGTAACGTAAAGGGAAGTGACACAATCCCAGCAAGTTTTACAAGCACATTAAATCAATTTTAGGCTTCCAAGATTTCATGTAGTAAGTATGTGATAAGATAAAACGTCTACCTGAGTTTAGCTCCAACCTCTATAGACCCTTTCAAAGTTTGTAAACAGAAGGTTCCAATGGAGAAATTAGCATTAGCCTCAAAATATTGTAAAATATGAGAGGTTTAGATGGTTTTGAAAAATGACAACCACTCTCTACATGTAGGTGATGTCAGAGCCTGGTTAGGGAACATTAGTGAATGTACCTCACATTGTATGTTTATTTAATGTACACATTAGTATACAGTTAGTATTATGGCTGATGGCATCTTACAGAAATGTTGAAGTCCACAATAGTTTTTTTGTTGTATGCTTAGAATTATTCTATCTCTCTCCACAAACACTCACTTTTGCTCCAGTCGCCTCCATTCTGGAATTTTGAACATCCATATGACACACATTTTAAAGGGTCTATAGCTGCATTAAGGGAACATTATATTTGCGGGGGAATTGTCATAGCTGTTGAAAGTTATTAAAAATGGTCTTGTAAATCAAATTTCACATAGACTACTTTTTGTTACCAATGCCAAACAGCTAAATTCTGTTGTGATTTCAAATGACAAAATATGACAATTAAGATCATAACAGAAAATTCAAATGATCATCCATATTTATTTAGCAATTCACAATGTATTTTTAGACCACACTGACTTTCAAATTGATTTGAATGTTAAGTTGCTGTAGTCACCCTAGAGAAGCAGGTTGAAGCTGAAGCATTAATAAAAAGAGCCTAGTACGGAGTGACATAATCAGGTGTTTCATTTAGTTAAACCTCATTTCAACATATTTTGGTGCATTTAATTCCTCAGACCTCCAAGCAGGTGTTTTTTAAACGTGAACATCTTCAGTGACAGGTGATAGAGTCAGAATTTCACAGATCTGAAGTGGATTTGACTGTTCATTAACAAACTGTCACTCATTTTTACACCTCTCTGTGATGCTGATGGAGTAGGAATTTACACTAAAATATTTAAAATTCTGCTAAAACAGATTGAAATCTTACTAAAATTCCTTCACATTTTCAAAACCATCAAAATGTTATGAGTCTTTATTATGGTGTATAAGGTCTTCAAGTTTGAACTTTCTTTAGAGTGGTTCTCAAATTTACACACCACATAATTGGACTTAAAGGAGACTAAATCAGGACTAAATTAAGTCAGAACCTATTGTTACCATTCAGAATGTATGCAGAAAAATGCATTACTAAAAAAGAACAAACCAGAAACTAAGAAATATGTCAGGACTAAAACATGCCTGAACCGGAACTAAACCAAGTCTAAATTGAGCCCACCAATGGTTTGAGAACCATTGATATAGACAGTTCCACAAGAAATACAATGCCAGTCAAACCTTTCACATAAAAAGTCAATTTTTGGTGAAGACTCAATCGAACCAGGTCTATGAATGTACAGGCCAACATGAATTGTTGCAAATGGACTGGAAAATGGCTTTGCAATATGGGAGCATCTGTGACCTTGAGTTGTCTTTAGATTAGAAATCAGTAGAAAAGATGCTTTCTCAGTAGGAGGATTTTCTGCCATAAAGACCAACAGCCAATGTATGCATATTTTTTTAGAGATAGTAGCTTAGAGGTTAAGACGATTGGTCAAAGAGTCTAGATTGATAATGCATTAGACGTAAACAGTGTAGAGACAGTGAATACATAGGGCTGAATACTTTACCAATGCATCTCTGTTATTGGTGTCCTCTCATTAGCAAAATTAATTACTGCAATAATTATTTTTAAATGCAACAACAGTCAGCTTCTTTCAATGTTGTGTCTGAACATGTGTTAGACAGACTGAGTAAAAATCTGTTTCTAATGTGAAATTAAAACACGTCTGTCTCATATCAGCCGTCAACCAATCAGCTCCCAGCTCTGATCCTGACCGTTGACCTCTGTAATGTTCGCTGACTTTGCGTTTTGAGACAGATTTGATCAAATGAGTCCTTTCTGCTGATGTTGGCTCTTGAGCTGACAAGGGGGAGAGGGAATGGAATTTGGCCCAAAACGAGGTCTCTCTTCTGGGCAAGAGCCGGGGGTTAGAGGGAGGGGGGATGGTCTGTGGAGCCTACAAATGTAAGTAAAGCAGGATTAAACTAGGCCCTAACAAGGACTTAAACAGGTCCAAACCAGGACTTCAGGTACAATTTAACAACAACTAAATCAAGTATAAAAACCAGGACTAAAGCAAGTCTAAACCAAAATACGAACTACGTCTAAACCAGAATTAAACACAGAATCATGATTGTATATCTTCTTTAAACAAGAACAAACCCCAAGGATTGTGATGTTATTAATTTTGAACAACCAAGATAAAAACACAATATATAGTATTTTATTGTGCTGGTCAGGAGCAGTGGGCCACCGCAGAGCAGCGTCCAGGGACCCATCTCCAGATCTTGAGCCATGATCTTGGTCAGGATGTATCTAGATGAAGAATTAGCCTATTGTATAGTGCATGTTTTGTGTTAATGGCAGAAACCGGAGCACCCAGGCCAGGCCAAACTGAACAAATGAGAAGTCAGCCCGTACTCGACTCTCTTGCCCCAGTGACCCTAAAATAACAAATCAGGAACACCCACCCTCACATTTGAATGCATGTTGTGGTGTTTTTGTAGGAATATGTTTTTGAAATTATTTATGCTAATTGTATTCAGGCCTTGACAGAGACAAATTTCTATCTCAGTTGGAGATAGGCAAAGACGATTTATCTTTGAGTTAATTTGTAGGTCCATGAATTTACAGAGGACTTTATAAAGACATATTTCAGCACAAATCTGGAAGAAAAAGTCCAGGACCATGTTATTATAAAGCCTACAAAGATAGATTGAGTGTATTAATGATGTATTAAGAAATTGTAACTTTTCAAAAACCAAGCTTGATCATTCATGTATTATCAGTGATCTGAGAATGAGAACTAAACCATAAACGCGTGTGAGATTTGAGCCCCAGCAGTTGTCTTCTCCACAGTCTATAGTTCGGGCTGCTGACTCTGAAGAAGTTAATGTTCCTGAAAGAGAGCCTCGGCAGGATGCACTGTGCCAAACCCCCTAAAATACCCCCGTCTCCCCATTATAACATATACTTACCCCCTGGACCCTCTCTGTACACTCACAGCTATAGATACATATAGCCTGTGCCTAAGTTATATGGAGGGCTGATGTGATCCAGATTGTGTGCTGTTTGTTGAGGCAGAACCACTTTGCACCAACGCTCTGCACTAATCCAGCTGTCAGCGACTGGACATGACGAAAGGGATCTGGGACTGTGGCAAAAGGACTATGGACGTTAGATGTTACTGATGTTTCTCAAACTCTGGTCGGGGAACTACCGGTGGACCCTGAAAGTGTCCATGAGAAGATGTTAAAAAAATAACATTTGCTGAAATGACTGTATCCCATTTGAGAAACACTGCTTTACACTAACTTCCAAGTGCCACATACAGTAGCTGAACACCAGGATTGGTAGTTTCTCATCCAGGGTAAATTCTCCCTGGACCAAGACTGATGACACCTGTGCCTGTGTGTGTAGTCAGGTACCCTTGCAGGACAACCAGCACGCAGACCATGTTGATCAGTTTCAAATGGTCAGCCGTAACACTTGGGTGCCTCTCGCCCAAGTGTTACGGCTGGAGTTGAGTGGACTTCATCTTCCGGTTTTATTGTTCACAATAGTCAGGTGCTCATGAATTGTTAGATGTCTTCCTGGTCTCATGATGCCACAATGTGAGCAGCGTGATGAAGAGGGCTGTATAAATACAAATGATTGCTGAACCTGAACATTCACCAGTGCATCACATTTTTTGGAAACATTCACAAAAGGTGGTTAGATTTTTTTATGTTACACTGGAAGTGTCTGAGAATATAATATCAAGGCTTTATAATGTTTTAGTTTTCAAATGGGTCAAATCTGGAGTTATTCTTGTTGAATGGTGAGGTGTGCGGTAGTGCGCTGACTTGTGTAAAAGTGAACATTCTGTCCGTGCCTCTCTTTGTTTTAATGAAGCGTGAGCCGTAAACGTTAAAGAGCTGACAGAACCACCGGCAGATGGACACATGATGAGAGAAACAGCTGCTACGGAAGCATGGAGGGACAAAAAGCAACGGTTAGAAATCTTATTAACTATTGGTTGAGTTCAATTTCTCTCTCCAAATGTTGTAACAGTCTATAAAATCTCTGGTATATTTTTACATATATATTTACTAGCTACATTATTAAATACACCTGCTCCAATGCTGCCTTTGAATGTAAGAGTGAATGGTTGTCTCTGTGATAGCCCTGCAACTAATTGGCCATTGTTCAGGATACATTGCCACAGGCTCAAGAAAGCCACCGGCTAGTTTAGAGGTGGTTATGGAATAAGATAATATAACCAATGTGGCACTTAATGGTGAAAATATGGTGACAGCTCTACCATACCATCCTGTGATTTTGAATGTTTTTGTAAAAATATAGCAGCATACATTATGTTTTTCAGCATCCCCATGTTGCTAATAAGCTATGCTAAAAGGCTTGTTGTTTTCGGCAAACCTAAAGCCCGCCTACTCAGGGCAATACTGCCACATGATTGGTTAGCGCAGCCAGTGGCATCGAGCAGACAGATCCGCGGGAGTGATACAAGCATTGGCGGTATCACATTTGTATAGATTTTTTATAGATGCCCATTTTAACAGTCACATATATTTGTAAACAGTACTATAAGTAGACCAACCAGATTGTAACAGACCAAATGTGGGACATAAAACATGTTTAAGTGAGACATGTTACAGATGCAGTGGAAAAACAGTATTTAATAGTAAATAAAAATCAGTTTATCTAATTGTCCATTTATATACTGTTGTAGTGATGTAGCTTGTTCAGAGCTTTATCTATACACCATGGACATGGAGAACGATTATTATTGAATCAGTGACAGATTGATCAGTTGATAGATAAAATGTGTCGAAATGTGGGACACAATCTCAATTTGTTGGATGCTGGGTTTTGCCTGAAAATGGTGTGCAGTCCTATGCAAAGTGAGACATCTGGTCAAAGAATAAAAAAATATATAAATGAAACCAAGCTCAAGCCAAATGTAATCTTTATTATTAGAGCGTTTCTGTACAAAAAGCACAGATCACAGAAAAACCTTGACATGCAGTTATTTACAGCTGCGACAGAGGAGACTGACAGACTTGGAGACATTGTGCTTATATAATTTTAGGATATATTTATAATTCACAAAATGTCGTACCTCTGTCTTTGTTCACATTGAAGTCAAACATCCACAGCTTATCAACAGAAAACTAATGCACAGACAGGAATGGGAATGAGTAATGTAAAAGCCAAGCTAGTGAAAATGGTTTGAAAGGTTTTACAATGATTGTTTTTGTAAGTAAAATTAAAAACTTTTAATATTTCAGTTCAAATTTTGCAGGCATACATTAAAAAGGTGTACCTAATGGAGAATGTGTGAGATTAACAAATCTTTAATAAAGTTATATTGATCTGTGTCTTTTGGCAATGTTCAAAACATCTATCAAAATTACTATTACAGGTAGTAATGATTTTGTTTTAGAAATGTACAAATTTGAGATCTTATTAAATAACTGAGAATTTGTATAATGATGCAAAAACTGAACATGGACGAAATTGATCATAAAAAAAGAACCAGGGCTAAATGAATGTAATTGGGGATTAATCTAACAATCTAAAACCAAGACTAAATCAGACCAAAGACCCAATAAGGAAAATCAAAGACTAATTTGAGAAATAATCCAACTGCAACAAATATTTGAATTTAGATTTTGGAAAACTATAAAATAAAATAAATACAAATAATATGTAAATAATAAAAAATAATACTTCAAGAAAAAAAAAAGAAAAAAAACAACAACATTCAAACCATTTTTTATCACCATTATAAATCCTGTTTTTATGTTCATATCATTACATTTTGTCAATTAACAAATCTCCTACCTTCATAGTAAAACCATAGTGGAATGTGTAGGCAACCATTTGAGAAACAATCGTCCAGGCTAAATGTGCAAAGGCAATGTAAATGTGTAATAAAATATTGTAAACACACAACATACAGACATGAAATCATCAACAAAATCTTTTCAAATATAAAAATTCACATGACGAGGATTTATAGCCATTTTACAAACGGCGCCAAACAAACATTGGTGCATATTGTTCTATCTTAAGTCTTTTTCTTTTTTGCTTATAGCTCGTTATTATTAATAATGATAGTAATAATAATTAAGTGCCCCAACAGAAATTAGTGCATTAAGAAAAAAACATGATTCGATTATACATTTCACAATTAGACAACAAGACAACAAGAAACAAATGAAGTTTTACAAAAGTTAAATATCGTAAAAGCATTTTGTACAAAAATCGTGAGCGTTTTTAACCTGCTTCAAAAACAGGGCCTTTGTGTTTTCAACTTTACAAAACTCCTCTCATTTTTCACTCTTTTTTACAAGGATCTAAAAAGACGTTGCATGTGAAGAGTACATCTATGGTCAGGGCTAATTCAAAAACAGAACGGAGACATAAATACATTTATGAAATAAGTACAATCAGTTAATAACGATATGTTGGACGTAAATTGGGGATTCTTCTGGCTCGAAACTACCACCAACACTCGGCAAACTAGTGTATTGAACAGAAAACCTAATATTTAACCTTGTTTCCACCAAGCGGTAAAGAAGCATTTGTTGTGCATACATTACTTAAAAGACAAAGCATACAACAACATGGGATATGGCCAAATTTGTGGATTTGAGACAGTTTGACTAATCTATTAACTATCAAATGCACATGGTTACATTCTTATATCTTAAAAGCAAATGAAAACAATTGTCTTATGTCCGGACAAGGCCAGAAACCCATCTAAAACACTAATGTTGTTTTGTAAACCTGTATTCTGGTTACCAAGGTAAGGCTGTCCAAAGTGGAAATTTATTAACGGACAATGCAAATTACTGGACAGCCAGCCATGTGACCTGAAGCTTACCACTGGTAGAAACAAGGATATTACTTACACTCAAAAGATATAAAACAATCCCACTCTATCCTCAAGGAAATGCTATTCAAACTGTAAAACCTAATACACACAAAGAAAATGTTTGTAGTATTTTTTCATAAATCTCTGGAGTGTGGTGAATTGTGGAATTGGTGATGAAAAATGAAAATATAAATTTGTCTCACGGCTTTGTGAAATTGTAAAAGTTACATTTACAGGTCCACTGAGAGTTTCTGTTCCCTCCTAAATGTGTCAGCCTTTTGGTTTGGTTCGAGACAGGAATGCTAACAACAGTAAGATGTTAGCATTTCCATTGTTAAAATTAGATTTCTAATTCAGAAGAAATTATTACTTTTTTTCCCTTTTAAAGCTCGTCATTCTCATGTACCTCGCTTCATGTCCATAGTACAGTATTTAGAATAGGCTCAAAAGATTTCTGAATGTGAAATAGAGTTACGCCTTTCGGTCTGTAGAAGCTCTCAGTGGACTCTCCTCATTTAAAAGACTCACAGTGGCTCAAACTCAGACACCAACCCCCAGAATGCACTGCTCCGGAAGAATCAAGCAGATGAAGCAGATTTGGTAGGTTCTGATGGCCCTGATGCATTGTGGGTTAGATTTGTGTGGCACCAGAAGTTAGCTCCATAGGGGTTTGGTGCCTGAATCCTGATTTTCTTCTCACATCGGTGGCACAATAAGACCCGCCATAGCTGCAAAAGATATATATATCAGTAATGAAATAAAAAAAAACGTTTTTAATGAGTTTATGTGATGGGCTAAATAACAATGAAAACGGTTTAAGACCAGTTTAATTTGATCCCACTGGGAACAGTAGTAGCTCACTGCATACAACTGAATGTCAAATGCTTTTCTTAACAATTGTGGTGATTCGTTTAATATATTTTTTTATATATGATGTATAATACTGTTTTCAATTAAATTAAAGGAACATATAACATCAAATGAAAAAATGAATGAACAATTTTAAAGTAAGAGACATTACGTAAACTTGAAGTTTGAGTGTGGCGGTATCATAACAAGGCATTGTTAAACAATCAATAAAATGCTGACTATTTGACCCTGTTCTATGGTAGGTCATCTGTCATAATTATTATTTCACGTCCTTCCCCTGGTGTCCATATCAACATCAAATCAGAGTTTGTGGGCTACCATTTTGACCAATAGTTGTCGAGTTTTATTCTAGTCGCTTCCCTGGACGATATAACATCAAATTTCAGAAACTTGACTACTATAGGTAAAGTTGTCAAACTGTGATTTGATGTTGTTGTATGCCAGAGATTGTAAAATAATATCTATGACCTACTTTACACAGAACAGGGTCAGATAATCAACCTTTATAATTTTAACAATTCCTTACAGCGTTAAACACACAAAGGAATATGTTAGCTATAATTAAAAGTTAAAAAAACATAATTTCCCCAAAATACGTTATGGATCAACTTTTAGACCAAAATGAATGCAGAAAGGAAGATTCATGGCATGGCTTGTTGAGGGGTGGCTGGCAAATGTCCGGACACTGGTTATATATAAAACAATAGTGAATATTAGGTGAAGCCCATACAGTGAAGACTAGATGGACTTGTTGAAATGGGACGATGGACAGAGGGGGGCGGATGCTCACCCTGCAGGCTGCTGCCATTGGTGGAGCTGCAGTTTGGGGACGGTGAGCTCTGAGGCCGCACCACCGGGGCGAAGGCGCTCTTCTGCTTTACTGTGGAGACCATATGAGACAATGATAAGGGCCTATGTAACAGTGAGTCTAGGGCGGAGGAGGGAGACAGCTCCTATCAGATTTGTATCAAAAACTGTTTTAGTCAGTCAGCCATCTTGTGAGACATTAACATCACAATAGCTCTAGATATCAGCCTTTTGTTCAAACTTTGTGGATTTTTCTAAGATGGTTGACTGGCCAATACTGTTGGATGCAAATCTGGTAGTTGATGTAGATCTGGTAATGAGAGCGGTCGATGGAGTCATGCAGGAAATAGGAGAATGAGAGGATGAAGACGGTAAGTGATGCCAACTTCATCAACACATCTGGAAGAACACAAATCTGTGGAGGACTTTTGACTGAAAAGAGCTGGCAGTAAACAGTGTAAAAAAGCCTCAAGATGCAAGATGCTCTAGTTAAAAAAATGGCTTACAAAATTTCCAACCAGCAACAGATGTATTTAAAGAAATGTACTAAAATTTCAACCGTGCAAACTCTTAACCAATATTTCTCACTTTACATCATGTTAGCATTAAGCCATTGTTTAGAGTATGTCTGATGAAGAGTGTTGGCAGCACTGTTAATGGACGGGTCCCTTACAAAGACAATGGGCCGTGTTGAAAATAATAACATGCTCTGAGGTCAAACAAACCAACAGTCTGTCAAAAGTTGATCCATAACCTCAAAAACTTTACCAAAAACAACCACAAAACAGCCACAGACACAAACTGGGAGAAAATCAGAGATAGCTTAGTCTGGTTTATGAGATGAGGCTGGAGGAATGTGAAAAAATACTGGAAACTGTTAGCATTGTGTGGCTAATAAAAATGAATCTAAAAAAACATGGCTTAGTCTTGAAGGGTTAGCCATTGGTTATCATAGTTAGTGCTTGTTTAGTGTTGATATCTGTCTTAATCAATCCAGAGTTAGTTCTGGATTTGGTCTTGGTTCAGGTCAATTTCAGTCCGCTGATCTGGTAAAAGGCAGGACTTTTGGGTTTTTGACCTACTGCAACAATTTTACAACGGCCATAGTATTCTTGGCATGATGAATGCTTTGCTGAAATGACATGATTTGCTATATCTTCTGATCAAGGCTGAAACGTTGTCTGAAACATTTTGATTTAAACAGATATTCAAATTGTTTCCACCTGATCTGGATGCTAAAGCTAAACCTACAGCAGAGGTTTTGGAAATGCTTCAAGGACAGTACTCAATTTCATTTCTTGGAGCTGATCAGATGGACCATGACTATTGAAAAACTAAATCCAGGGTCTAACCTGCACTAGAACTTTCCAAGTGCAATATTAAGGGATTACAATAGACCTAAACCAGGAAAAACTCCAAGGTAAGACTAAATGATAACTAAACCAGAAATAAATCAATAAATCAGGTCTAAACCAGGGCTTAAACAGACACTGCATGATCACATAGACATATTTGCCAATCATTGTTCTTTTTAAGTTGAAATCCAGACTACCCAAGTTCTAAACAAGGACTAAACTAAACCAAGTCTAAACTTCTCCTTGTATTTTCTAACCCCTGCCCCATGCAGTCATTTTTTTTCTCCCTTTCCTATGGGGACTGTGGTGGACACTTTTTAAAGACTGTGAAACGAAACGCGCCGAACGTAAATATGATTCTCCATTTTGTGCCAGTAGCGGCTCTGGATCGCTGCTCCTCTTGGCTCCAAACGCGAGACTTTCTCAGCCGTTTTTTGATTTAAAATGGATGCGGCCCAAAGCGTATGAATTCACAGAGGATTTAGTGAAATGTTAGTGGTTAGTTCAAGGACCGGGATACAAGGTAAAGGGGGAAACGAGGGAGACATGATTGAAAATGTGTGACGGTTTAGTCCCAGATCACCACAAACAGGCACAGGCCTATACAAAACCAGTCAAATAGAAAATATCAACAAATGCTTATATATATATGTGCACATTATAATCAACACACATTCATTATAGTGAGTACTTCCACAATTGCAATTCCAGGGTTCATATCACCAGAAAATTCTAATTGATAACATCTGAAGATTGTTTACATGTGATTTGTTGAACAATTTCAACCCCCAATTGAATGCAGATATTAGGTAATTTGCTGTGAATATAACAAAATGAGCATACATGGGAGCGTTTGTGTTATTTTGAAATGTAATAAAACCAACTACTTCCTGACCTGGCAGTTATATAAGAGGACTTGTTTAGTGGCAAACTGGACAGAAGGAGATACCATAACATATAATCATCTGGATACAACCAAAAAAATCAAGTATTATAGCAGCTGTTTTTCTTTTCAGATTAAATATTTGGATTCATACCAAGTTTTTGTGCTAAAATCCCCTTAAACCAGGATTTACCCAGTTCTTAACCTAGGATTAAAAAGGGCCTATAGGTATAAATGTATCAGGTTTAAACCAGGAATAAAACCAATCTGAATCAGAACTAAACCAATACTAATTCAGATTTAAAGTGCACTAAAGACTAAAACAGAACTCAGGTCTGAACCAGAAAAAAAGCCAAGAATTTCAAAGAGACCGAGTACCACTAGAAAGAGCAGAAGTACCACCATTTGTCCCTGTACCACAATTTGAGAACTGTTGTATTATTGTATACCCCTCACTATAGCACTGTTGTTGTCTGATCTGAATTCTCCTCCTGAGCTTGTTCTAATCCTCGTCTCTGCCTTGACGTCCTCAGAATCTTAAATCACTTTTTGGACGGACCCCAGTGTAAACTCTAGCCAGCGCCGTGTTGTGTTCGAGTGCTGTACGGCGTTTGTGCGTTGTCCAGGGACTTGAACGCATCGGCTGGCAGCGAGCATACAGTCTGAGCTGCTCTAAACGAATCTCAGAGCGACGGAAAAAATAAATAAAAAGCAGAAATTCTAGCTTTTAAAACCATCCAAAATATGGCAGTGTTTTTTCCCTGAAGGTAACGAGAGGATTTACCTGTGCTAACGAACACACCTGAGTCTATGGAGGAGCTGCAGGCGATAGACACGGCCCGCACCAGGGAGTAGACTGAGACCAGATAGATCGGAGGATATGTGTAATAAAGAACAGGGCTAAACCAGGGCTATAGCAGGCTAAACTCAAGATCTAAACAAAATACTAACAGTAGGACTGAACAATGGCTGAACGAGTTGGAACAAATCTAGGTTTAAACTTCTGAGCTACTGCAAGTCAAGACTAAGCCAAGATCTTAGTCAGATCATCCAATGGACACCCATGGTATTATAGAAATGTGCCCAATTTGCCAATTAAAGCTGTAGTCTGGAGGTTTCCCAAAAATTATTTTCAAAAATACTTGACCAATGGTAGTCATGTTTTTACCTAAGTCCCTCCCCCTGGCCACAACAGAGACTTATATATTTTTTTTTTACATTTTTAATTTTTTAATTTTTTATTTTTTATTTTTTAATTTTTTTTTAATTTTTTAATTTTTTAATTTTTTAATTTTTTAATTTTTAATTTTTTTAATTTTTAGGAAACCTTCAGGCAACAGCTTTAAGACCAAAATCAAAAGCCAGAAATGAGACAAAACACTGCCTCTACAAAATAAATCAATAGATAAAACAATATGGAGGACATAACTGAAAATAACTGATAATAAGACTATGCTAACTCCAGCACTATACCAAGACAAACCAACACATCCGTTCCAAACTCAACCATGGTGAAACCAGGACTAAACCAAGGACATGACTGAATGAATGATTGGTGTTTTATTTTGTAGGTGAGATGAATGAGTGTGGTCTATTTTGCCGGGACTCACTGGCATAGGAGTTTCCTGTGGCCCCATTGAGGAAGCTGGGCGAGCCGGGCACAGACAGGTTGGTCATTCCTGATCCATATCCGTTCATAGAGGAAGAGATGCTGTTGTAGTTGGACTGCTGTGGGGTGGAGCTGGGAGCGTAGCCTCGAGGGGACACCGAGCTGGAGGTCCGAGAGTATCCTGGGAGAGAAAAATACGGCTTGAATATAATAATTTAGATGTTGAACTGTAATTTATTCCTGCCTTGAACATACATTGTTTAGGTGAAGGGTCCCTAATACGCTATTTCAACTTATGATGTTAAACTGCTTTGTTTCCTTGTCAAAAACACCCAGGGTTGTATCTTGTATCAATCTTGTATTGTTGAGTAATACTGTATGCTGAGGCACTGACATTCTCAGGAGCTTGCCATATTAGACTGTATATAGCTCTCCAACATCACCTTCTCTAACGTCAATAGTATGGTTGTCAGTAATTAATAGTGCATAGTTTATTTATTTATTTTAATTTTTTTCAATTTGAAAGACACTCAAAGACGGTTGACAATTGATTGCATTATTCATTCATTCCACAGTCACGTAATGGTGATGGTAAACTATTCCTGTCGCCACAGCTGCCTTAGGGCAGTCTGAAGAAAGTGTGATTTTGGCAGTACCCTTGTGACCATGTGACATAGCTGTAACCTGCAGCTGACTGTGAGCAGCTCTGACAGTGACCCTTGGCCCTGATGTGTTCCCACTTCCACACAGCGTCACCTCCACTCACTGTCTTCAGAGCTGTTACAGATGTACTGAGAGGAGCTGCTGCTGTATGAGAAACACATGTGACCGTGAGCAAAACCAGGTCTAAACCAGAACCTGAACATGGATCAGGTTACAGTCTGAACACATCTGGATCTGCCATTATCTTTTACTAAAGACTGCTCCAATAAAGAGGGATATACTCAGACTATACTGTAACGGTACTAAATACACAGAGAGAAAGTAATAAAGGGCTGATACTCCATTTTTTACTTATCTTAGGCTTTTTTTATTTTTTAATGGACAGAGCGGTGGAGATGTGATGTGAAATGATGCAAAATTGGATATATGTACAGTCCAAATATGTAAAAGCCTTTTCTAGTTCACCTGTCTCTGCTAGATATGGGTATATACTGATCACCTGGGCAATCTTTGAAAGTTGTGTCAATTGTGATTATACCCACAATGCCAGATTGAGCTGTATAAATTCTGAATATGTGCTACAGCTCTACCAACTGAGCTACACACCATTATTCCTATGGCATTATACAGACTTGCACCAATAATAAGTTGTGAACGGTCCTTGTCTAGTAATTAAAACGTTTCATGGTGAATTAGTGTCATAAATCTCCTTTGGTCACGGGTCTGAACGAAAATAAGGGCTGGGACCTGGAGCCAGCGTTTTATTAAATCTTCAATAATGATCCTTAATAAGAAAGTGTTTTAATAAACCATTAGAGCAGCATAGAACAGCGGGACGAACCAACGGCAGTAAACACAACACCACAGCACAACAGCGAGCCGACGGAGGGACAGTAAACACAGCACGAGGTGAAAACTAATGTTCATGTTAATTTGTTTTTAAAGAAGCCATGATTCAATGGTTCTTTCTTTAGCGGTTTGTCGGTATGTATTTTACCACAAGAAAAAATGATGCCCCATCTATAGTGACCAAGAAAAGACCAACACAGACCAAATGTGGAACATACAGTGGGTTTAAGGTGGACAAAAAGGGACAGTAAAACAGAAATGCTGGGCAACGCAAAGTGGGACATGAGTATTTTACTGGGTCGCAGGTGACA
>JAVQKC010009357.1:0-18627 GCA_036025475.1 Philypnodon macrostomus
AGGGAATTTTCTAAATTTGGCAAAAACATTCTTCACAAACATCCAGACAAATCAAAAAAGTGATTAAGGTGCCCGTTGGTAACAGTTGTAGCAGACGTACGGGGTAGACGTACGGGGCAGACGTACGGGGCGACGTATGGGGCAGACGTATGGGGCAGACATACGGGGCAGACGTACGGGGCAGACGTACGGGGCAGACGTATGGGGCAGACATACGGGGCAGACGTACGGGGCAGACGTACGGGGCAGACGTATGGGGCAGACATACGGGGCGACGTATGGGGCAGACGTATGGGGCAGACGTATGGGGCAGACATACGGGGCAGACGTACGGGGCAGACGTACGGGGCAGACGTACGGGGCAGACGTATGGGGTCGTTTTCGCCGATATACACTTTGCTGTCGGGGACGACAGCACAGGCCTAGTTATTAATTTAGTTTGTATACCATATGATAAAGCACAACAAATCAGATCAGGGTGAATACTTTTGATTAGCAATGTATTGTCCACACCATGCTTTTCATGTTTTAATTTTGACATTTATTCATGCTTGAGTGTGTATGTTGACTGTTGGGTTCACGTTACAGGCATTGAGCCTCCGAAAGCAGGTAAGAGATGTGTCTGTGACCGGCTGATGACTTGTGTGCACCAAAGGCTGTTACTGTCACATCTTACCATATCTATTCATTAACCCAATCAATTTTTTAGTATGAATTTTCTTTCTAATGTCACTGATCACTGCACTTTGCTTTTTGGGCATGGTCACAGTTTGAACTTAACATATGAACTAATAAATGATCGTTGCTAGTTGGTAAATAAAAATGATATAAATTCAACTAATAAGGCATGAATCAAATAGATTTGTAGGACTTGTACAGCACCTCACCAATCACACTTAACCTGAAGCACCTTGATTTAACATGAACAAGATTTTACATTTTGCCACTACAATGGGCCTTTTAGCTATGCATTCATTTCTCTAAATCAACTTGGGCATCTAGTCATCTTCAACACTATGACTAGATGCTTACTTTTAAACAAATTCACTTTTATATTCAATGCTCTGGATGAATAAGAACATTTAATTTCTTAATAACTTATATTTGAACATGTTTGATTCAAACAGGAGAACAGGATGAGTCTGTGTGTAAGACTTACCTGACTAAGATCAAGGACCTGCGTCTGAGGCTGGAGGGCTGTGAGAACCGCACCGTGACCAGACTTAGACAGTCAGTCGACAAAGAGCCCCTCAAAGCCTGTGCAATGAAGACCGCTGAGCAGATGGTAATGTAAAAAGACTAACCAAAATCAAGCCTTTATAGTCATTATTCACAAAGCAATAATCGAAATGCTGATTACACAAATTTGAAAAAGACAACTAGACAAAAAGTAAAGAAAAATAGATGCAGCTTTCCAGAGCATTTTGAAGAGCTGATGATTACAATTAGCTATCATCAGGAATTTCCTTGTTTTGAGTTATCATAGTGTTTAGGTTTGCACACGTATAGTGAAGCGTGTTGTGAAAACGTAATTTGTTAATTTTCTCTGTGACAGAAAGTTCAGTCTGAGTTGGAGGGTTTGAAGAAGGACCTGAACTCGATCGCAGAGAAGACAGATGAGATGCTGTCGTCCCCTCAGCAGCTCAGCTCTGGTCCTGTCCTGAGATCAGAGTTGGACCTCACCCTTAAAAAGATGGACCATGTCTACGGGCTGTCATCTGTCTACCTTGACAAGTAAAATATACCTGCATATTCTAGCCATGCATGTGTTTAGAGCAATTGTATACAATATATGCCTGTTTTTTAGGTTGAAGACTATTGACGTTGTGATCAGAAACACCAAAGATGCTGAGGACACACTGAAAACCTATGAGACCCATTTGCGTGATGTTGGCAAAGTCCCAGCTGATAAGAAGGAGTTGGAGGAACATCGCAGTCAGCTCAAGGTGGGTTATTTGGTTTGCAGAATCAATAGTGATTAAACATCTACCTGAATAGATATACTAGTAGTCACAGAAAGTTAGAGATTATTAACTTTTGGGTGAAATTACAGAATTACTATGATCTGCTTCTACTTAAATTCCCTGATTTCATGATATGCTTTAATATCACTGTAACATGAACATTTTAGATATTTCACAAATTTCACCCAAAATTGTATTATTCTTATCCTCGTTTTGTGACGAGTTTAACTGTGGGATCAATTAAGCTCTATTTTGTCATTTCATTCAGTCTTTATTTTCTGCCTTTTTACCGAACAGAAAATGCGAGCTGAAGCCGAAGCCGACCAGGCCGTGTTTGACAGACTTCAGGACGAGTTAAAGAAGGCCTCCTCCATCAACGACAAAATGACTCGTATCCACAGTGAACGTGATGCTGAGCTGGAGCACTATAGGTCGCTGGTTAGTGGCCTTTTGGACCGCTGGCAGACTGTGTTCGGCCAGATCGACTTAAGGCTGAGAGAGCTGGACTTGTTGGGGCGGCACATGAACTCATACAGTCAGAATTATGAGTGGCTGATACAGTGGCTGACAGAGGCCCGGCAGAAACAGGACAAGTTACAAGCTGTGCCCATTGGAGACAGCAAGGCCCTGAAGGAACAGCTGGCCCAGGAGAAGGTAATCTACTGCAGTTGACTATGACATAAACAAATATTAGCACATAGTGTGGTAATAAACAGATAATAAGAATGTAATATTTTTAGTAATTATGGTTAATTTCCAAGTACGGGTGAGCGATTTGGCCAAAAAATGGAATTGTGAAATGAAAATGGGCATTAATTTAATTAATTTATGCTCACTGTAATGTTTACTGTAACAAGTCCAGTGTTTGTAAAAAATAAAAATGAAGTATTATGATGAACACTGGATGGATTGGATATACACTGAAATTGTAGTCAAAAAGGTTTTCTGAAGACACTGATAACAGTAGTCTTCTGGGTAAGACCAAAAAACAAAAAAAGTCATATTTTTACCATATCACCCACTCCTATTTCCAAGTAATTTGTATGTAATCACCAACCCTAACCCATAATTATATATGTGTTGTTGTTTTTTTCATTTGCAGAGACTCTTAGAAGAGATTGAGAAAAACAAGGATCAGGTGGAGGACTGTCAGAAAAATGCAAAGGCTTACATCAATTCAGTCAAGGTACCATAACATTACTCTAAAAATACATCTTTGTCACTTTTGATTCAGTGTATGATTATAAAATGTTGTAATTATGTTTTTATAGGATTATGAGCTTCTGCTTTTGACTTACAAAGCAATGGAGGATCCCACAGTTTCTCCTCTGAAGAAACCCAAAATGGAGTGTGCATCTGACAACATCATACAAGAGGTGGAACAATATATGTACTTAGATGCATGTTACCTATATGTTTTTAAAAGAAGAAAAGTCTCAAAAATCACGTTTCTCTCAGTATGTGACTCTGAGGACTCGCTACAGTGAGCTGATGACCCTAACCAGTCAATACATCAAGTTTATCACAGAGACACAGCGCCGCCTGGAGGATGAAGAGGTACTTACACTCACTAAAAAAACCTGTTACAAACAATAAAACTCACCAACCATTTCTGTCTGTTAAAACCAGTTAGTGTATGGGAAATCATTTGTCATCAGATATTTACATATGTGTCAATAATGACCTTTTAATGTCATGATGCAGCACATGAGACCTCTGAGATCTCTGTGTTTCATTTGTCAAATAATTGTATCTTTTACTCTGAATATGAATATGTGAATTATATATAGGGTCTAAAACACACCATCCAGTTAAAAATCCTTTGTTATATTCATTTTTCTTTCTATTTTCTAACTTTTTATTGTCCCTTTAAACTGCTTAACCCTGCTTTGCCTTGATCATTTTAAATAGAAGCTTTTGAGATGACTTAACAACAAAGCTACAGGTATATCAACTAGATCCACATGATTTTTGTCGATCTTTGTATGTGGTCAAAAGAAGGTTCATAATATTTTTTTTTTCCATTATTATTCAAATTTGCCTGAAATTTTAGATCACACTTTTTTTTTACACCAGCCCATACCTCATTAAATACAATGTAATACAATGTGTAACAAACTGTAATAACATGTAACTACATTATACATACAGAATGGTTAAAGTTGGGATTATAGGGTTAGGTACAATGTAGTTACATGTTATTACAGTTTGTTACACACATTGTACTTAATGAGGTAGATACAATGTAGTTAGGGTTTATGTAAAATAAAGTGTTATCATATTTTGTTAGTCTCCTCGAGATAGCTATTTTATGATGATAAAACCTAAATTGATATCGTCCAAATCTGCTGCATTCTGAGCCTTCTTTGTACAGTACTAACCTGTCTTTGTTTATTTCAACACTTTTGTGCTTCTCATTTTCATAGGTTTCTGTCCTTACCCTCCCTTTTAAAGCCAAGCTCATTTGTTGTGCTCATGTTGTCTGCTGCATCACAATCTTTTAATTCGCTGCTTTGCAATGCTGCTAACATATTTACTATTCTTTCTATTGTATACTGTCTGTCCTGGTCACTAAACCTGGTTCTTCTGTCCTATTTGCTTTAAAAAATATATATTATTTTCACAACAAGCTTCTAAGTGTATATTTGCTAAAGCTTACCTAATTAATGTGCAGTCTATTATCATTTACGTGAATACAAAGTGCTATATTGTGCAGTAAAATCATTGTGTCAAACATTGGTTGAACGTGACAAACATTTTCCCATACAACATTGTAGCAATATAAAACTAGCATCAGCTATAACTGTGTCATGTATTTACCCGAGTAGCTACATGTTTTATACAAACTGCTTTGATTCATTATAGCCTAACTCTTTCTAACAACAATATGTTTCCTTTTTACTTCCTTTTGCTTCTACTAATACAGAAAGCCTCTGAAAAGCTAAAAGAAGAGGAGAGGAGGAAGCTGGTGGAGATACAGGCGGAATTAGAAAAACAGAAACAGTTAGCCGAGGTTCAGGCTAAATCTGTGGCAAAAGCGGAACAAGAAGCTGACAAACTTAAGTCAATAATGAAAGATGAAGCCAGTAAGAGACAAGATGTAGCAGTGGATTCAGAGAAACAAAAACAAAACATCCAACAAGAGCTACAGCAGCTAAAAAGTCTGTCCGACCAGGAAATCAAGTCCAAAAACCAGCAGCTAGAAGAGGCCCTTATTAGCCGTAAAAAAATTGAAGAAGAAATATACATAATACGAGTACAACTTGAGACAACCATTAAGCAAAAGACAGTTGCAGAGGGAGAATTAGACAAGCTTCAAGACAAGGCGGCAGAGGCAGAGAAACTAAGGAAAGCCGCTCAAGATGAAGCGGAAAGATTACGCAAACAGGTGAATGAGGAAGCACAGAAGAAGAAACAAGCAGAAGATGAACTTAAACGTAAATCCGAAGCAGAGAAAGAGGCTGCGAAACAAAAGCAAAAAGCGCTGGACGATCTGCAGAAGTACAAGAATCAAGCAGAGGAAGCTGAGAGGAGGATGAAGCAGGCCGAAGAGGAGAAAGTTAGGCAGATCAAAGTGGTTGAAGAGGTGGCGCAGAAAACCGCAGTCACGCAACTTCAGACAGCGTCATTTAATGAAAAGACCTCAAAATTGGAGGAGTCACTCAAGAAAGAACAAGGCACAGTGCTGCAGCTTCAGGGAGAGGCGGATAAACTCCGAAAACAGCAAGAGGAGGCCAACAAAGCTCGCGAAGAGGCAGAGAATGAACTGGAAATGTGGCGACAGAAAGCCAATGAGGCACTTAGGTTGAGACTCAAAGCTGAGGAGGAAGCTCAGAAAAAAAGTCAGGCTCAAGCTGAAGCTGAACAACAAAAGGCTGAAGCGGAAAGAGATGCTAAGAAGAAAGCGAAGGCTGAAGAAGCAGCACTTAAACAGAAAGAAAACGCAGAGAAAGAGTTGGAGAAACAGCGGACATTTGCTGAACAAGTCGCTCAACAGAAGCTAACGGCTGAACAGGAGTGCATTCGCCTAAAGGCTGATTTTGAGCATGCGGAACAACAGAGAGGCTTGCTGGACAGTGAGCTGCAAAGGCTGAAAAATGAGGTGAGCGCTGCAGAGAAGCAAAGGAAGCAACTGGAAGAGGAGCTGGCTAAAGTGCGAAGTGAAATGGATGCTCTGTTACAATTGAAAGTCAAAGCTGAAAAAGAGACTATGTCCAAAACAGAGAAGAGCAAGCAACTTCTTGAGTCTGAGGTCCTTAAAATGAAACAACTAGCAGAAGAAGCAGCAAGGTTAAGGTCAGTGGCAGAAGAGGCCAAAAAGCAAAGACAAATCGCTGAAGAAGAAGCTGCAAGGCAAAGGGCCGAAGCGGAGAACATACTCAAAGAGAAACTGGCCGCGATCAATGAAGCAACCCGATTGAAAACTGAGGCTGAAGTAGCACTGAAAGCCAAAGAAGCAGAAAATGATAGATTAAAGAGGAAGGCTGAGGATGAGGCTTATCAGAGGAAGCTTCTGGAAGATCAAGCTGCTCAGCACAAACAAGACATTCAAGAAAAAATAACACACTTAAAGAGTTCATCTGATTCCGAGTTGGTGAGACAGAAGACTATTGTGGAGGAGACTCTCAGGCAAAAGAAAGTAGTAGAAGAAGAAATTCACATTATTAAGATCAGCTTTGAAAAGGCAGCCAAGGAAAAAGCCGACTTGGAGAAGGAGTTGAAGAAGCTGAAAGATGTCGCGGATGAAACCCAAAAGAGTAAAACCAAGGCTGAAGCTGAAGCTGAGAAAATGAAGAAATTGGCAGCTGAGGAAGAAAAGAAACGTAAAGAAGCTGAGGAGAAAGTAAGGAGGATCAAAGGAGCTGAGGAGGAAGCAGCTAGACAATGCAAAGTTGCTCAAGAAGAGGTTGAAAGGCTTAAAAAGAAAGCTGAAGAGGCCAATGAACAAAGAGAAAATGCGGAGAAAGAGGCAGAGAAACAAGCTGCTTTGGCGAAAGATGCTGCTCAGAAATCCACCGCAGCTGAACTTAAATCACAAAATGTCCTCAGCAAAAACAAGGAAGACATACTCGCTCAAGAGAAGCTGAAAAAAGACTATGAAAGCGCAAAGAAACTAGCTCAGGCTGCGGAGAAGGCCAAACAGAAAGCAGAGCAAGAGGCTGCGTTGTTGAGGCAGAAAGCCGAAGAAGCTGAAAAGCAGAAGAAAGCGGCAGAAGAGGAAGTGGCTAAACAAGCTAAAGCGCAGAAAGACACAGAGAAACTGAGGAAAGAAGCACAGGAAGAGGCTTCGAAGAGGGCTGCCGCTGAAGCTGCAGCTTTGAAGCAAAAACAACAAGCAGACAAGGATATGGCCAAACATAAAAGTGAAGCGGAGCAAGCCCTCAAACAGAAATCCCAAGTGGAGAAGGAGTTGATTGTTGTGAAGCTTCAGTTAGAGGAGACAGATAAGCAAAAGGGAGTGTTGGATGATGAGCTGAAGCGACTCAAGAAGGAAGTCACTGATGCGGTCAAACAAAAGGCTCAAGTAGAGGAGGAACTGTCTAAAGTCAAAAAACAAATGGATGAACTTTTGAAAATCAAGCTTAAATTTGAGGAGGAAAATAGGCGCTTGATGCAGAAAGATAAAGACAGCACTCAGAAATTGTTAGCAGAAGAAGCTGAGAAGATGAAAGGTCTGGCGGAAGAAGCAGCTAGGCTAAGTGTTGAGGCTGAGGAAGCTGCTAAACAACGACACCTAGCAGAAGCAGATCTATCCGAACAAAGGGCTCTAGCTGAGAAAATGCTAAAGGAGAAGATGCAAGCAATTCAGGAAGCTACAAAATTGAAAGCTGAAGCAGAGGAGCTCCAGAAATTAAAAGACCAAGCTCAAGAAAAGGCAAAGAAATTACTCCTGGATAAAGAGCAAATCCAGCAAAAACTAAACAAGGAAACAGAAGGATTTCAGAAGTCATTGGAGGCAGAAAGAAAAAAACAACAGGAGATGTTGACTGAAGCTGAGAAACTGACAAAGAAAGTTAAAGAGCTGAGTGATGCACGGGCCAAAGCAGAGGATGAAGCCAGGAAGTTCAAGAAACAAGCCGAAGAGGTTAAAACTCGTCTTGAAGTGACCGAAAAACAAACTTCTGAAGTGGTTGTTCAAAAACTCGAAACACAGAGGCTCCAAAGCACCAAAGAGGCAGACGACCTGAAGAAAGCCATTGCTGACCTTGAGAAAGAGAGAGAGAAGGTGCAAAAAGAGGCAGAGGAGCTGCAGAAGAAGTCCAAAGAGGTATTGTATAGAAAAAATGCAGTTTTAGGATTTACAACAATTTATTCTATTAACATAATCTATCTAAGCACACTAAATGACAGCAGTATTTGTGCAAAGACATTGATTAATTGTTGGGCTTTAAAGCATTTTGACTTTAAAAGGTCTGCAACAATTAAATTTGGATGTTCACAAAATACTGCAAAATCAAAACAGTAAAATCTAATATTACTGTTTCCATTCCTGTTCCATTCATGTTTACCATATTGTATATACTGTACATTTTGTCAATAACATAATATTTTGTTTCATTGTGAAAGTATGGTTAGTATGCAAGAAGCAATCTGGAGTGCCCCCCTGTCCAAAAACATGACAGAATGATATCATATAGATAAATTGGTGTCTCTCAATTGTAGATAAATTGAAGATGTCTGTCAGGGTAAGCTACATTATAAAGAATGAGCAAGTGGAATCAAATTTTTATGATCATAGGTATATCTATATGAAATCAATTTAGTAATATCACAGTTTATTGTATTTAATATAATAATAGTTGCTTCCTTTGATTATCTAACCATTTTTTTGTTCTTCTCACAGATGGCCAATGCCCAAAAGGAGCAGGTCAAGCAGCAGAAAGCCCTAATCCAGCAGTCGTTCCTCCAGGATAAAGAAGTGCTACTAAAGAGAGAACAAGCTGTAGAGGATGAGAAGAAGAAGCTGGAAAAACAGTTTGAGGAAGAACTTAAAAAAGCCAAGGCTCTAAAAGAGGAACAAGAACGTCAGAGAAAGATGATGGAGGAGGAGAAGAAGAAACTACAAGCTGTTTTGGATGAAGCTCTCAAAAAGCAAAAGGAGGCCGAAGCAGACGTGAAAAATAAGCAGAAAGAAATGCAGGTGATTGAGAAGAAGAGGCTCGAGCAGGAGAAACTTCTGGAGGATGAAAACAAAAAACTCAGAGAGAGACTTCAAAACCTGGAGGGTGCTTCAAAACAAATTACATCCGCCACAAAAGAAATTGAAGTTCAGACTGACAAAGTACCAGAGGAGCAGCTGGTGGCAATGACAATGGTGGGAACAACTAAGAAAGTGTTCAATGGCTCTGCTGAAGTGGACGGTGAGAAGAAAAACAGAGAGTCACCACTTGCTTTTGATGGAATAAGGGAGAAAGTGCCTGCTGAAAGACTGCATGAAATTGGGATCTTAACCAAAAAAGAGTATGACAAGTTGAAGAAGGGCAAATCATCCGTGCCAGATCTTGCAAAGACAGACAAAGTTAAGTCTTGTCTTAAAGGCCAAAACTGCATCGGGGGTCTCTTGACTCCATCCAAAGAGAAAATTAGCGTCTATCAAGCCATGACGCAGAATAAGATCCCCCCCGATACGGCTACAATGCTACTGGAAGCTCAAGCGGCAACTGGTTACATTGTAGACCCAGTTAAAAATAAGCTTCTCACAGTGGACGAGGCTGTAAAGGAAGAAGTGATTGGTCCAGAGCTTCATGACAAGATGCTGTCGGCAGAAAGAGCAGCCACTGGCTTTAGAGATCCCTTCACTGGTGCTAAAATCTCACTTTATGAAGCTATGAACAAAGGACTTATTGAGAAAGAACCTGCTATTAAGTTCTTGGATGTGCAACTTGCAACTGGTGGCATCATTGACCCAGTTAATAGTCATAGAGTGCCACTTCAGACGGCGTACAAGCAAGGACAATTTGACGCAGATATGAACAAGAAACTCACTGATCCTGCCGACGATTGCAAGCTATTTATTGACCCAAGCACTCAAGAGCAGCTAACATACAAACAACTGCTTGAAAGATGTACAAAAGATGCAGAAACAGGCTTGTTTATTTTACCAGTGACAGAGGTAGCTGCTCAGACTGAAAGAACATACACAGATGCTGAAACCAAAGAGATGTTGAGTAAGTCTAAAGTGGATGTGCCTTTTGGAAGATTTAAAGGCAAAAACGTCACTATTTGGGAGGTGATCAATTCAGAGTATTTCACAGAAAACCAAAGAAAAGACTTAATTCGTCAATACAAAACTGGTAAAATCACAGTGGAGAAAATTATCAAAATTGTCATCACTGTTGTTGAGGACAAGGAGAAGAACAAAGACAATGTGTTTACTGGTTTGAGAGATACAGTCTCAGCCAATGAGCTTCTGGAGGCTAAAGTTATCAACAAAGACCTATTCAATAAACTCAGTAATGGTAAAGTGACAGTAAAGGAGGTTTCTGACATGGATCAAGTGAAAAAAGCTTTACAGGGAATACCAAGCATTGCCGGGCTGCTGAATGAAACAACCAAAGAGAAAATGCCTTTTTATCAAGCTATGAAAAAAGAATTGCTGTCCCCAGAAACCGCTCTTAACTTTCTCGAGGCTCAAGCAGCGACTGGATTTGTCATGGACCCAGTTAAAAATGAACGTGTACCAGTAGATGAAGCTGTAAAGTCAGGACTTGTAGGTCCAGAACTACATGAGCGTCTTCTTTCAGCCGAGAGAGCAGTCAGTGGGTATCAAGATCCTTACACTGGTAAAAAGGTGTCACTGTTTGAAGCAATGAAGAAAGGGCTTGTAAAGAAAGACTATGCTATCCGTCTACTTGAAGCCCAAGTTTCAACTGGAGGAATTGTTGATCCGGTTAAAAGCTATCGTATTCCACATGAGGTTGCATTTAAACGTGGATATCTAGATGAGGAAACTAGCAAGACTCTCAATATAGAAACAGAGGAAACTAAAGTCTATTGTGATCCTAATACCCAAGAAGATGCCACCTATGCAAAGCTTATGACTAAATGCATTACAGACAAAGAAACAGGACTGCCATTGCTTCCTCTGTCGAAAAAGGCACCAAAACCAAAGGAAGACAAACAGATTACAGAGGCTAAGGCTAAAGAAGCTATGCAGAAACCTATGGAGCTGGATTATGGCCCATTCAAAGGTAGAAAAGTCACAATTTGGGAAATCATTCACTCTGAATATATCACTGAGGAGCAAAGGATAGAGTTGCTCCGCCAGTACAGAATGGGCCAAGTGACAATTGAGAAGTTGATCAAGATTGTTATAACAATGGTGGACAAGAGAGAGGACAAAAAGAAAGAGGGTGGTTTTGAAGGTCTTAGGGCACCCGTTACTGCCAACTCTCTGCTTGATTCCAATATCATTGATAAAGCCACATTTGACAAGCTAGAACAAGGTAAAATCAAGCCAAAAGAAGTGGGTGAAAGTGATGCTGTCATTAAATATCTAAAAGGCACAGACCTCATTGATGGTGTTGCAAAGGGAGATGAGAAGTTAAGTATTTACCAAGCAATGAAAAAGAACATTTTACAGCCAAAAACTGCTATGGCACTTCTCGAAGCACAGGCTGGAACTGGTTTTATAAGCGACCCAGATAAAAATCTAAAACATACAGTGGATGATGCTGTTAAAGCCGGAGTGGTTGGACCAGAGCTTCATGAGAAATTGCTTTCAGCTGAAAAGGCAGTGACCGGATATAGAGATCCATACACGGGCAACAAAATCTCCCTTTTCCAAGCCATGAAGAAAGAGCTTGTCTTGAGAGAACATGCTATTCCTATTCTCGAAGCTCAGTTTTCCACCGGAGGAATTATTGATCCGGTTAGTAGCCATCGCGTTCCCAATGAAGTGGCAATCAAACGTGGATACTTGAGCAAGCAAATGGCCAAATCTTTCAACGAACCTTCAGGCGATGTTAAATGTTTCACAAATCCAGAGACAAATGAAAATGTTACTTATAAACAGTTATTTGAAAAATGCAAAAGAGACCCCACCTCTGGTTTGTGCTATCTGCCTGTGTCCAAAATTGAAGCTGCTCCAGTTGAGAAATCCTACAAGGTTACAGAGGAGCAGGCCCAGACAGATCTTGCCAATTCTCAAATTGAACTCCCTGTAAAAGGTGCATCAGGAAAGAGTATGACAATATGGGAAGTCATAAATTCAAATATGCTACCAGATGAGGAGAAACGCCGTCTTTTGGAACAATACCGTCTTGGTCAAATCACAAAGGAACGCATGCTAATTATTATCATTGAAATCATTGAACAAAGAGAGGTTCTGAAAACAGAGCAAGGCATGTCATGTGATGTTATCAGGAGAAGAGTGACTATAGAGGAGCTCTACAATGCAAGAATCATCGACTTACAAACATACAATCTCCTGAAGCAGGAGAAAATGACAATTCGAGAAGTGATGGAAATGCCCATAGTGAAACAGTACCTCTTTGGCACAGGTTGCATAGCTGGTATCATGTCGGACACCCCTAAGAGAATCAGCATTTATCAAGCAATGAAAAATGGACAGATTAAACCAGAGGTTGCACTGAATCTTCTTGAAGCTCAGGCAGCAACAGGATTCATAATTGACCCGATAAAAGATGAGCTGCTAACAGTTGATGAAGCTGTCCGCAAAGGTCTTGTTGGTCCTGAACTTCACGACAAGCTCCTATCCGCTGAAAGAGCAGTTACTGGGTTTAGAGATCCATACAGTGGCAAGGTGATCTCAATTTTCCAAGCAATGAAAAAAGGCCTCATCCCAGAAGAATATGCTTTGAGGCTTTTGGAGGCTCAAAATGCTACTGGTGGATTGATGGACCCCGAATACTACTTCCACCTGCCCAGTGATGTGGCCATGCAGCGCGGATACATAAATAAAGAGACATTGGATAGGATTTCTGAACCAAGCTGTGATGTCAAAGGTTACATTGACCCAACCACAGATGAGAAACAATGTTATGCACAGTTGCTCAAGAGAAGTAGGGTCGACAAAGAAACAGGCATGCGTTTATTGTCACTGGCTGATCGAAAGTTGTTATTTAAGGGTCTGAGAAGGCAAATTACAGTGGAGGAGTTGTTGCGCTCCCAAATTATTGACCAAAAAACTTACACAGAGCTCACTGAAGGGGTCATCACAGTTGAGGAGGTCAGCAGAGACCTTAAGAAGTATCTTGAAGGGACAAGCTGTATTGCGGGTGTATATGTCGAATCAACCAAAGACCGTCTGTCCATTTACCAAGCCATGAAGAAAAACATGATCAGACCTGGTACCGCCTTTGAGTTGCTGGAGGCTCAAGCTGCAACTGGATATGTCATAGATCCCATCAAAAACCTCAAACTTAATGTCAACGAAGCAGTCAAGATGGGTGTTGTCGGACCAGAGTTCAAAGACAAGCTCCTCTCAGCTGAACGTGCAGTAACTGGTTACAAAGATCCTTACTCTGGCAAAATCATCTCTCTGTTTCAAGCAATGAAAAAGGGTCTTATTCTAAAAGACCACGGCATTCGTTTGTTAGAGGCTCAAATCGCCACTGGGGGCATCATTGACCCACAAGAAAGTCATCGCTTGCCTGTTGAAGCTGCATATGAGCGTGGTCTTTTTGACGAAGAGATGAACCAAATTCTAACTGACCCATCTGATGATACTAAAGGTTTCTTTGACCCAAACACAGAGGAAAATCTCACCTACCTTGACCTTAGGGAGCGATGCATGACTGACCCCGAAACTGGTTTGGCACTTCTGCTGCTCAGGGAGAAGAAACGAGAAAGAAAAACATCATCCAAGTCATCTGTTCGCAAGAGGAGAGTGGTCATTGTTGATCCGGAGACTGGCAAAGAGATGTCTGTTTATGAAGCCTATCAAAAGGGGCTGATAGACCACCAGACCTACATAGAGCTGGCTGAGCAGGAATGTGAATGGGAGGAAATTACTATCACTTCTTCAGATGGTGTTGTGAAGTCAATGATTATCGATAGAAGATCTGGAAGGCAGTATGATATTGACGATGCTATTTCGAAAGGTTTGATTGATAAGTCGGCTCTTGATCAGTACCGAGGTGGCACCTTGTCCATCACAGAGTTCGCAGACATGCTTTCTGGAAATATGAGTGGTAATAGATCACGCTCATCCTCTTTTGGTTCCTCTTCCTCTTACAACATGAGCCCAATACCCTCTATCAAAACACCAGCTACTACATGGAACGACCCAACTGAAGAAACTGGTCCTGTGGCAGGCATCCTAGACACAGAAACACTAGAGAAAGTGTCTGTTACAGAGGCCATCCACAGAAATTTAGTGGATAATATAACTGGACAAAGGCTGCTAGAGGCCCAAGCTTGCACTGGAGGCATCATCGACCCAAATACAGGGGAGAAGTTTTCAGTTCAAGATGCAGTGAACAAAGGGCTTCTAGATAAAATTATGGTTGACCGCATTACTCTTGCCCAAAAGGCTTACAATGGCTTTGAAGATCCCAGAACCAAAGGCAAAATGTCTGCTGCACAAGCCTTGAAGAAAGGATGGCTGTATTACGAAGCTGGACAGAGATTCCTTGAAGTCCAGTATTTGACCGGTGGACTGATTGAACCAGATGTTACCAGCAGAGTCTCCATTGATGAGGCTGTTAGAAAAGGCACCTTAGATGCACGCACAGCACAGAAGTTACGAGATGTCAGCGCTTATTCCAAATACCTCACCTGTCCCAAAACAAAGCTGAAGATCTCCTACAAAGACGCAATGGACAGGAGTATGATAGAGGAGGGCACAGGATTGCGGCTGCTCGAAGCGTCTGCTCAGTCAAGTAAAGGCCTGTACAGTCCCTACAGCATCAGCGGATCAGGCTCCGCCACCGGCTCCAGATCCGGATCAAGGACTGGATCCAGGTCCGGGTCCAGACGAGGAAGCTTCGACGCCACAGGATCCAGCTTCACCACCACCTTCTCCTCCACCTCGTACGGGACATCAGCGGCTTACGGCTCCTCTACAGCCTACGGCTCACCGAGCTACACCCGCCGATACTGAGTAGCTCCAACAAAATGGTGCCTTAAAACAATGGAATAAAGAGCCCCTTTATTCTGCTCTGCATGTGGTTGTTATAAAGATTTAGTGTTTAATTTTATACAAGCTGATTTATTTTGGTAGTTGTATATTCTTTATTTACTTAAGCTTTCTTATCAGAGTTCATTGTAAACAGTTGGCACAGAGAGAAGCGACTCATTATTTTTATTATTAGAGAGTAAATCCATTTATGTTTTTTATAACTGAAATGAATTGAAAATTTAAATGACGTGCCCATTTAAGAACCAAAATTGGTTGTATAAAATGTGTATATATTTATGAAATTTGAAAACTTCTTATAAAGAAAGATTTATAAGCCACTCTGCAGAGCAGAATTTAGAGTCCCCAAAGAAAATGCAAGCTCCTCTGTGTTCACCTGATGCAAATGTACAATGACAATTTTTAAACTTACTTACCAAGTTTACTGTATTCAAACAATGGACAAAAACAACGGATCTCGACAAAACAAACCCAACCTCAGCTCTAAGACAAACAAGTTCATGCCTATACAGTCATTTAAAAAGGTGAGTTACACCATATCAACAGTAGTTCATAAGTATTTGGAGTATTTTAAGTCTCAAACTGTCTGTCTTTTGTCTTCACAGTGTCTCCTCTCCAGCTTTCTGCTCAGACGTCTTCCTGCTACATTTGGCATTTATTTTAACAAAACCACAGTAAACAAATATTTTATATGAATTTTACTGAAAAGCACGCGCTAATACAATATTTTAATCTATTGTTTTTACAATGGACCATTTTAACACTAGCATAAATGTTGAACTTCTTTGAAGACCTTAACCAAGCTTCTGTAAGTGCCTGCAAAATACTTATTCACTTTAAAGCAATGTAGTAGCCTATTACTTGATGGTACAGTGGTCATACTGTAAACTGACTGATGCATGACTGACAGAGCAGTGCTTTCCACAATGTTTTCAGGTTAACAAGCATTTGTACTGTCGCTAGGTCACAATCCTACACAGGGCTAAAACCAATGAATGTTTATATCTAACATTTACTGTTTCCAGTTTTAGTGGGACTCTTCACAGACTAGTATTGTACTGTATATTAAAGATACTTAGAGCACTATTGCCGAAAAGCCATTTATCAACATTGTTTTAAAAAGTTTTGCCACAAGTTCCAGTATTTCTACTTCCACTAATGGCTTTTTTTTATTATTATTTTTTGCTTATTTGTAAAGTAATACATTAAATAATTTTCTTCATATTTTTTCTGCTGTGCATGATACACTAACATTTAAAGATGAACAGATGCATCCATTAAAACATTTGTTTATTACATTTCAGAAGGTTTGAAGGAAGTATTTTAATGAGGGTTATCGATCCTAAAATGGTGTATTTATAAAAAAATAAAATTAAAAAAGGGTGGCAAGGAATTTCACTGTAATGCCGTATACTATGTAAATAAACAAGGAAGTTAAACACTGGCTCCAGTCTGGCTTTGTAATCTTCCATCATTCATTTATGGTCAATAGAGCTGCTGTTTTAGATGTTATTTGACCATAGTGTCTAGGAGTGGTAGCCTATGTCCTGTCTTTAACGTAACTACTAGAAGTTAGGAGAAAGTGTAATATGCCAGCCTTTGAATATATATTTACATTTATTTAGTTTATTTGTCAGGGACCATGTACATCACCATTAATCACAACAGAAAATATGCCTAGTACCAGATTATAGCTCTCAGAACTAATTTCCATCTGCAGTCCCTGGACACAAAGACACACAAACATGCATTCACAACAAAGCAAAGCAAAAAATATGAATAATATAATAAATGTAATATATTACAGTTTGATCAGTTGAAGAAACAAACTATAAAAATACAGAAACAAAGAAACTACAATATTGACCATATAGTGTTAGAAGAATGAATAAAAAATTAAAACTGGCACATAACTCCAGCTATTGCATAAAGATACATAATTTTTAAGACACAATATGAATATGCATTTCCTAGATAGAAATAAAATGGTGAGTTTCAGTATTTCAGTGTGTATCTACTCTTTTGAGATCTGCTCCTCCATAATTTCTGAATTCTTACTAGCTATATTTTATGTCCAAACCAAGCTGACTACACTACATATGATTACATTACATTAAGCCAACTATATAGCCTAATTCAGCAGTGTAGCAGCAGTAGTAATACAGTATACTGTGCATCTCCCTGGACAATACCGCTTCCTAATAACAGGGAGTTTCAAATCCCTAACATGCCAACAAGCATAGGGATGATGTGAAAAGACATCAAGAAGCAGCCGCCTATACAACAAACATCTTCGGGCAACGAAGAGGATACACCAGCAGCATAATGGACTTCAATGGCACCTGGCAGGTTTACTCTGAGGAAAACCTGGAGGGGTTTCTAAAAGCAGTCGGTAAAGCAATTTATTCTTTTAAAACACAATCATAAAGCAAAAGTAATTCATTGTATAATTAATGTTTTGATCTATCCTTAAGGTGCACCTGATATGGTTGTTAAAATGCGTAAAGAAATTAAACCAGTGATAATAATAGAGCAGAATGGTAAGGACTTCACCTACACAATAAAAACACCAGTCCGCACCACTGTGAACTCTTTCAGCATCGGAAAAGAGTCAGAAGTCACTGCTGTAGATGGACGCAAGTTTAAGGTAAGTCTGTTTCAAGTTAATAAAATTAATAATAATAATACAAAATCTCAAATATGCTGATTATGTGCCAAGAATATTCAGTAGGCCTATAGCAACAATGGCTAGTAATGTCTGAAATTGTGACCCATAGGCCTATGTTTAAAGCTAGTCTTCTGTTTTTTGGATTTTGCATTATTCAGGGGATCCATAAAAACACTCACTTCTAAATTGTATACCAAAACTTACTTTATATCAAAATAGGGAATAGAAATGACAAAGTAACAACAAAATATGAATCAAATTAAAGGCATCATATTCATATCACCGAAAAAAAACACAATTTAGCATATTTTTTGTGTTCTATATAGTGTGTATATTTGTGATTTTGTTAGTGCACTGTCAGAGAAGAAAATGGGAAGCTGATCACAGAGTCAGAAAAATTCACCTCAGTCCGAGAGATACAAGGAGAGGACATGGTGGAGGTCAGTTAGGCTGTATTTCTGCTGACAAAATGATCCAGTATTTACAGAAAGAAATGTAAGGATGTTTATAACTAACTTTGTGCCTTTGAATTTTTCCAGACTGTTAACAAGGGCTCAGTCAGATTCATCAGCAGAAGTAAACGAGTCTGATCCAGCCATGGAAACAAGTAAAAAAAAACTAAAAAAAACAATTATTTAATTTAACAAAGATAAATATGACTCATTGAACTTGTTTGATCACTAATAAAGATACATTCAGTCAACATATGTGTAATACTGGTGTAGGCTTGCTTTTAGTTTTGGAATAGCTATAATAGGCATTACTGTTATATTTGTAACCGATTGTTTTGTTAGCAATATTTCTGACAACTTTTTCATTTACCTCAACCCCCCACAAATCCATCTCCAGATACATTACAGAGGTCAAATAAAGAATGCCTCTTTAGCGCCCCC
>JAVQKC010009360.1:0-14127 GCA_036025475.1 Philypnodon macrostomus
TAGCTTACCACCATCAGGTGTGACTGGAGTGAATGAATAATACAAAGATATGTAAAGCGCTTTGGGTGTCTTGAAAAGCGCTATATAAATGGAATGTATTATTATTATTATTATTATTAAAGCTGAACATAATAGCTAGAGCAGGGAGTTTATTAACTTTTTACACCAAGCACTACCTCCATTTGATCTTCACTGCATTATACTGAGCCTAAACAAGAACTTAACCAGGAATTTCAACAAGAAATTAAAGTCTAAAATCTAAACAAGCACTAAACCCAGCCAAATCTAACCCCTCTCTACCTAAGAGGAGCCCAAGTACCACCAGCAGTACCAATACCACAGTTTGACAACCATTGAGTATTTTCATTTGCTCTGTATAACCAAACAAGCTGGTTAGGTGAACCCAAAGTTCAAAAACCACATGTGCATAAACCACTCACTTACTGTACATTTAATTAACAGGAATAGTATTAATCAGCCTGTTTAAAGTCACTACATGCCGTACATAATCACAATAATGTTATTTTAGGGTAGGGTTACATTACTGCAGAAACAAAAATCCATGACAAGCAGCTAGGGGAAATATTTTATAAAACATTAAAGGTATCTGACTTTCGGGTGAAATGCTAATAAAATGCAACTTATTTTAGGAGAACTTAATTTGACCATCTATAACCTTTTAAAAGCACATGTCCAACTGTGAAATGTTCAGTATCTACTTGCATGCAGTTCTAGAACAAGGTGATTAACAACAAAAAGTGTGATCATGAAATGACCACTAAATGTTCAGATTCAGTGATAATTTGTATTTAAATAGTCATCTTAGAACCAAGAAGAACCTGGATATAGAGGCTTCAGATGGATGTTTTCAGAAGGAAATGTCCATGAGCTTGGAGTGTCTGAGTGTCATAAGCAGGTTACAACAGAGAGACTGGAGGAGGCAAGGAAGGTTTATTTGTATAGCACAATTCAAAGTGGAGGAGTAACAGAGAGGTCTTTTGGCCACATCCCATACCGATGACTACGTCATTCTGAATAATGGCCAATGAAACCAGACAATGAACACCACTCAACTCCAGACACATTCGAGAGGCGAGGGGTACACAAGTGTCACATCAGAATATTTGAAACTGTTTACATCAACATGGTCTGGGTGCTAGACAACCTGCAAGGTAGAGCAGGTTGACACTGAGGCTTCGAGGCCTGTCACTTAAGTGAAGCTTCAAAACACTCTGTTGAGGCTTCAAATCCCTCCTGATTGCCATTGCTATCTACTGGAAACAACTAGGAATTGGATTCATGAACATAAGGAATTTATTTCTGCTATAATTGTAACCAACCACTATGTCACTGGTTGGCTATTAATGACATTTGGAAGACTCAAATTTCAATCTCAAATCTTTTCCAATACAAAAAGCCTCAAAAGGCTTTATTTGCCCATGCTTCAAGGGTACAGGCATAATTTTCTGGCTTGGGTAGAAGCGCATTTACCCTGGACGAGGCTGGGGTACCTCAAATGTGGTTTGCCCTTTCTCCAGACATGAACCCTATAGAACATCAATTTTCTCTGTGTATTTCACAACCTAGTTTGAACAAATACAGCACTGATGCTTCAATGAATGTGATGTCATAATCTCTGCTACGCTAATCTATGCTATCTATCTATTACTTGGTCTCTGAATTGAAATTACGACAGCCTGTGAAGATCATTGAATTGTGCTGCAGTGCATTAATTTATGCTCTGCTCTTACCCGTAATTTTTACAGTAAAACTGAATTTACATTAATAAAAAATAAGGGAAGTAAAAAGTATGAATAATGTCAAACTTTGGATCATGATGTACACTAAATTTGTAGTTAAACAGGTTTTATGAAGACTGAGTAGTAGTGAGAGACAGAAAATACAAATTCCAAAACACACAGTGTGAATAGTGTTGAAAGTTTATTGTCCCACACTCCCACAGCGGGTCAACAGAGCCACGTTACAGTCGGTACATGATCTACTGGATTAACTTCAGCTGAAAGGAAATCATCGCAGAAACAATGTGCACAATTAAATATTTCATAGCAGCAATTAATACTAGCTTTAAGGGATTTGATTAGGGTCTCATAAATACAACATGCAGAAACATAAATAAATGACAAACACAGAAATAGTGACAGACAGAAGATCACTTTAGATGCTTTAGCTAGGTTTTATCTTAAGAGTAATTTTTACTCATTCAATACAGCAATTTCATTTAATTTATTTTTTTTATAGTCTTGCAATTTTGCTTGTTTTATTAGATTTTTTTGTTTTTTTGGAGCTCTGTTTTCCAGCTATGGGAGCAGGATGGAAACACACCAAAACTGGTCCCAAAAATCACCAAATACCACACTAAATATGAAATCTAGATTTTACATTTTGGACTTAGAGGTGGTTTGAGGCCAATTTTGGGGCTAGATTCGTGAGGTTCTGAATGTCTTCTCTAGGGGGCGCTAATGGGCTGCAAAGGAGGGCAAGGGGAGGCCTCTTCGTTGTACAGACGCTTTATGTCAGCAAAGAAGTCATCCACCTCCATGTCATCCACCTGCACACAAACAAACAATGGGTTGAGTCCTGGTTTAGTCCAGGTTTAATCATGATGTCATGGTTTAGAACTGTTTTGTTCTGGGTTTATCCTATATTTCCCTTTATTTGAGCAAAAATAATTAATCGTCAAGAGTATAGCAGCAACCAACGTCGTCTGAGGGAAAAGTGAGACTCTGACACCCTATGTGGGCTGTATTGTAAGGATTTTAGTTTTAGCAAGGGATGCAACTGTTTAACCAATCACAGCACAGGAACGCTCCAATTGGTAGATGCATCCATTATCTATCCAGTTTAAAAAGTTTAAAAGTTTAAAAGTTTAAAAGCCAACTTCAAACTGCTACCTGTTACTCTCATACCGGTACTTCCTGGTTTGGGAACATATGAGGCAGTGCATGCTCCATGTGTGAGACAGTGGGAGGGACTTGGGAAGAGCATTAGAGGCTGACGATCATTCATACTACAGTTTCACAAAATCAGGTAGTACAACCTTAAGGTTAATCAGGTTTGTCCTAGTTTAGCTCAATCCTGGCACTGACCTTGCGTTTGGCAGAGTTCTTGTAGCGTACAGTGAGGAGTTTGTTTGGAGACAGTAGAGCCCTGATGCTGCTGGACGAGGAGGAAAGAAGGTGGGTGCCCTCCAGCACAGCAGCAGAGCTCTGAGGCTGGGCACACAGAGCAGCAGGGGACTGGTCCGTGTACAAGTTTGTGATGGCTCTCCCTAAACACAGGGCATGTTTGGAAATAAATGTCCAACTATGAAACTGATGACGGCCTGTCTGGAAATTGCCATCGATGAATGGGTGTGAAGTTACCTGGTGGCGGTGGGCAGGACTGGTAGATGTAGACAGTGTTGGCAGGCAAGGGGGACTTCAGTGTGGACAGACTACGGGACACGAGCTCTCTACTGCGGATCAGCTCGGAACTGTCCATCTAAGAAAAACAGCACACGCGTTACATGACCATTGCTTCAGTCTCATGCTCTTTCTCAAAGTCTTGTTGTCTTCTCTGGTATTGACAGCCACTTTCGAAACAAGAGCACTGCCTTGGCCTAACTAAAACCCCAACTGGAACAGACTGCCAACTTAACCAGCAGTTAAGTCATACCCTATATTATATCTAACTATTATTTTTCCAAGATTTTGAATACACTTTACACATAGTTTAGTTTGTATTGTTTTTACAGTATAAACTGTGAATAAATAAATAAACTAGGCCTGTGCTGTCGTCCCCGACAGTAAGGTGTATATCGGCGAAATGGCCCCATACGTCTGCCCCATACGTCTGCTACAACTGTCACCAACGGGCACCTTAATCAGACATTGTGTGATTTCTAAGGGTTTTAATATTCTTAATGAGCAATTAAGAGGCCTCGCCCCCAAACCATTACAAACATGGGAAGGTCTATTTGACTTTATTGATTCGTCTGGATGTTTGTGAAGAATGTTTTTGCTAAATTTTTAAAATTCCCTAAAATGACATTCTTCTTTCAGGGGGACTTTCTATAGGGGACGCTATAGAGGTAACTGCCATCATATTAGTCAGATGTGTTCAGGGCCGGGGGGTCATTAGGTGTTTCAGGTTAGAGCCTAATCGGGCATAGTATGTGCACGTTAGAGGCTGTCAAATATACCTGACCTCCCAAATTTAATTCAAAAACATGGGGGCGCTATAGAGGCATTCTTTATTTGACCTCTGTAATGTGCCTATGTACATTAAGTATACAATTGCCCGGATCAATGTGACAACATTCACGCGATTTTGTTTATGTTCAGCAGGTTTATTGGCTCAATAAAAGTGCATCAAAACATTAATTTGTGAATTACTTAATTGTCATTAATCGAAGATGTACCAAACTCAATCCAGTTCTGCATCTTCATGATATGTACCTGTGTGCAACGGTTGAAAAAGATCCAGCAAAGACTTTTTAAGTTATTGCGTTCACAGTTTTATCCTGTAATAATTTAATTACTTAATTAATATTAATGGAAGAAGTACCCAAATCGATACAGTTCTGCGTCCTTATAGTATGTACCTGTGTGCAAATGTTGAAACTGATCCGGCAATTCGTTTTTGAGTTATTGCTTTCACAGCTAGGATCTGTGGAAAGGAAATTATATAGCAATTATGGTTAATTACCCCCCAAAAAATTATGGGATTATAGTATTATAGGGTAAGGTGTTGTGTAGAAATCAACCATAATAAACACGTATATTACCGTGCTGTAAAGTGGTGTAAAATAGTGACTGAACAATAATTTCTCTTACACACAGCAATAAAGTCTATTTTAATGCCAATTCATTCAGACTGTATAATATGGTAAACCTCCTTGCTTGGCATAAGGCCCCACATGACTGTCAGAGTCAACACATGGCTCACATTTGCACAAAGTTCACTTCTTTCTTCCATGTCATGTCACCATCAATGATATCTCTTTTATGCGATCATTTATACTGTATTCTTCCAGTGATAGATCCTGTTTTTGTCTATGACACTGTGACAAACGTACAAAGCTCCCCCGCTCTCTCTGCTCCTGGGTCGCTGGGATATGGAAGTGCAGAAGCGCCCCCGCCTCCGCTACCCCACAGACAAAATCGGTAAACTAAATGAATTAATACCATTTTAGCAGTTTCAGAGTGAGATATCACTAAATGCTAAAGTGATGTTAAATTTAGACTTGATTAAAACTGATAATTGTTTTGGCTGTTGGTGAAGTCGCAGTTTTCTGAATCTGCTAATTTACAGGAACGGCTTCTCAAGTCATTTTACGTACACAGCATGATGTTAGGTGCATTTGTGAAATATCTGACAATGACAGAATAGCTCAAACTGAACATATTTTATATCTGTGGGAAATGTGAATAATTGGGTGTGTTTAAGATATGAATTAACGGCCACGGGCAATACAAATTAAATGAAATTGTATTCTGCTGTCCAATATATGCTCCTAATTCGTTAATGGCAGCAATGCAATGCTTTTATCTAAAGGCAAGGGTAGCAGGGATGGGTTAATAGAATGCATAAATTATGATTGATGAATGCAATTCTCTATGTCCTGCATTTCAGATATTATGATACATTATATATTATCTCACTGGGTATTGAATATCTTTGAA
Organism: Philypnodon macrostomus; assembly: GCA_036025475.1. NCBI lineage: Eukaryota > Metazoa > Chordata > Actinopteri > Gobiiformes > Eleotridae > Philypnodon > Philypnodon macrostomus. The sequence continues at coordinate 5,685 of JAVQKC010009360.1, forward strand.
ATGCTTCATAAAATGGTTTTGGGATGGAAAAATGATTTACCCATACGTACATGGTCCTTTGTTACTGTTCATGCTTAGTAGAATGATGGTAGAAAACTACATGTGACAAACACAACCGATTATCAAATGTGACCTTACATTTTAGCTTCAGATCACAGCATCACAGCGTTATCATGTAAAAGGTAGTCATTTTAGCACAGATACATGAAAATCACACTAGAATGTAACAGGAAAGATATAGCAAACAAGCTGTGGCGACCATACTGTATGTAACTTAATTTTATAAATGCATGTATTGTCACTGTCCCACTTCACCTGAACGTGGTGAGGTAATGTGGGACATCCATCTTCAGGTGGGACACTATTTCAATATGGTTTTCAATGCAATTTTGGCTCTTATTGCTAAACAACTACTACCTGTCAGAAAAGGTCAAGAATGGGAAAGAAGAGCCAGAGCATAAATAAGAATACATGCTCCAAACAACAAAGATGGAGCTAATCATGAATGAGAAGAGGACAGACACACTAGTGCATATTTTCTTGTTTTCCGTATACATGCAGCTAATCCAATCAATGAGAATGAAATGCTATTCAGCTGTCCCACTTTACTTAAACACTGTCCCACTTAGGATGAACAGACAACCAGAGGAGCCAAGAGGAGTATTTGTACATGAGGGAGTATTTTCTCCTAAATCTATGGTAAAAAAGACCTGCTATGATAAGAAATGGTCCAACTTTACCTGAATACACCCCACACACAAAATGCTTCATTAAATTTAGAATGTAAGCTATACTATGTTTTTATACAAAGGGGAATGTGCTAATGTGCATATATTCATCAGTATCAGGGTTAATACAGTTAACTGTTTACGTTCGTTATCTTAAAACAGACTTCACGCAGATCTGTGTACTATTGACTACCACTGGTCTGAATAAGAGTGGCCAGAGAAACATGAGAGAGAACAGCAAATTACAGAGACTGAATCTTTCGGAGCATTGGCCAGTCTTTTTCATTTTAAAAAGCCTTAAAAAAAACATGTGAATGCATATGTCTTATGCATATGTGTGCTAAATAATAATATTCACATTTTCTATATTGATGTTTTGATATGAAATATATAAACAGAATTGGTGGGTGACGCTGGGATCAATTACCCCACTAAACCACAATATTATAAGGCTTCAAAATCAGTTGCGAAATACCTGAATTATTATCTTTAATAGATCTCTGGGTCCATCTCCTGTTCCGATCTATGACGCAAGAGTGATTGCTTCAGTCTTGATTTACTCAAGACACTTTGAGACACTGAATTTGTATGAACTGAATTGTAAAGCATTGTATTTTTAAACACAAAAATTACATCAATTCAGTGTCTAAAAAAACGTTGGTAAATGGTACGAATTAACTTCCATACTGCTGTGATCTCATTTGAGATTTTTGACTTTGGAAACTCCATCAGTGCTTCACACCTGCATTATCGCTGCATAACAATCAGAGAGACAACCTGAACCGCAGGGGGCATTTGGCAAGTGTTAACTTCTTCAAACTTGAGGAGAAAAAAATCTATTTTCATATCTGCATTGTATCATGTGCTAAATGCTAAACAGCTTAGAAAGAAAGTGCATTTGAATATTTAGTTAAACCATATAAATTGTTTACACGTACGCAACTGAAGGATAAGCTGAAGGATATCTGATAGCAGTGAGGATAATTGTAATGGTTCTTTTAAAGTTCACTGTAGAATAAAAATCAGTCTTTCTTTACAAGTGAAATGTAAATTATTCACATTAGTGCCCCTGCCTCTCATCATGAAAGTCATAGGTGTGTGTGAGGGTGTGAGGGTGTTTGTATGTGCGTGAGGGGGTGTGTGAGTGTGTTAGTGTGTGAGTGAGGGTGTGAGTGAGTGCGTGAGGGTGTGTGTGAGTGCGTGTGAGTGTGTGAGAGTGTGAGGGTGTGTGTGAGGGTGTGTGTGAGTGTGTGTGAGAGTGTCTGTAATAGAGGGTGACCCGGGAGAGAATTTTCACTCCCATACTATCCTGGTCCAAAGTCAAAATAAATCCAGTCTCGTCCCCATCTCGCCCAAATGATCCCAGTCCCGTCCTACTCCTAAACATTATTTTTATAGCAGTAAAATCTGGTTTATGGCCCTTCATGTTTCCTGTTTGCCCCTGGTTAGGCCTAATGAGTTTAGACCTAATGAGTTTAGATGGGGGTTTCGTCTTATTCATTTTCTTTGGCATATTTGAACACTCCTGGTCATTTTTACCCGTCCCATCCCACTCCCGGGATCAGTAGCAAAATTCACTCCCGTTCCGTGGGAATCCCCATGGGAATCACGGGACCCAGAGGAGTCCCAAAAAATTGTCAGCCTCTAGTCTGTGAGAGTCTGTGTGTCCTCCCTGTGTTACTGCAGGTTCTGTCCGACTTCCTGAACTATAAAAAAAAACACACATGTGTTTGGAGAATACCATTGCCCACATATATATTTATATATAATTTACAAAAAATTGCTGGCAGTGTAAATTTATTCTCAAATTTCTGAATATGTGAGTGCATAATCTGTGCTGTACATTGTCCAGGATGTATCCCACCTACGGCCCATAGTTGATGGAATAAGTGGTAGAAGATGAATAAATGAATAACTGAGGTGTGTACATGTATTTTACAATGTTTACATCAATTCAGCTATACTCTCAATAAATGTGCATCAATGGACTTTTCGCACAACGATAATATGTGAGAAATACCTTAGACACAGACACGTACCCATCCTATGTATATGTGCAGCCGTAGCAGCAGGGAGCCCCCCCCCATTAGTTTGTGGACTAATATACCACGGGGGAGTTTTTCCTCTGCCTCTAATGTGGGACATCATTCTTTCAATGTAAATATCCCATTACCATTCAATAGATGGATAGAGAGGAGGATGAGTGTGTGTGTGCACCTGCCCGTGAATACTAAACATGTGATATATATGCAGCCAGGCCCAGTGCACCTCCATGAATAGAGAGCTATGGATTTACCCACTCCTCGCCTGTGGCATTTTAATCCAGTGTTGAGATTAAAGCACTAATCCACTTTCATATCAGATCATTGCATATACAGTACAGCCCTGTCTGCACCCACCACTGCAGCAAATCATATACAGGTCTGAGAGAAGACAAAGACAAGAGGTGAAGTTAAGGATCATTCACATTTAGATTTAAGTTTTTTAAGGGGAACAGTCAAATTTGCTTCTTTTTGGCTGTTTAGGTGTTTCGTGGCGGTGAGGGTCGCTGGTTCGAATCCCCGCCCGAGTGCATACTGTGTCCCAGTGCATGTCACTTTGCCTATGAATGAATATGGATGTGTGATTGGTGTTTGGTTGGTGGTGGTCAGACGGACTGTAGGCGCAGACTGGCAGCCACGCCTCTGTCCGTGTGCCCCAGGGCAGGTGTGGTTACACAAATATGAGATGAGGAGTGATAATAATAATAATAATTTTGTAATTTCAAAGTGGCAGTGTACAGGGTTCAATGCTAGGTCCGTCCATTACTTTTCAATTATGACTTTTCTTTTGTGGTATGACTCAATAAAGCTAATTTTTCACATAGGCTTAGTCACTGGACTTTATGCTAGTGTCTAAAACGGTTCAGATAATGTAATGAATATCGGAGAAATGATGATTAAGACTTGTTGTGTGATGTACTTGCTCAAATATATAAGTCACAAATTATCAAATGTTTTTGACTTTTATCTGCATATTTTTTATGTTTTTCAATTGCAGTTTCTTGACCGAATTGGGAGTCAGTTTTGCCTCAATGCTGTTGTACATGTTTGCGGTACCAATAATAACTGAGGCAGCATAATTTTGAACAGAGACATTTAGACAAAATAATCAATCAAACAATCATTTTGCATTCAGACATTGTAGCGTATCTTGTGATAAAACTTTTTCACTGCATGTATAAAAGTATAATTTTTTAACAAATAGATCTTAATTTAGTCATTTCTGTTGCATTTGCATTCATCAGTTGAAATTAGGGATGCGCCAATATGGAATTCCATTCATTGCATTTATTAATTCATAAATATTATTATTCTTACTCTGTTTCTAAACCTAAATATTACAAATTATCCTTTAAGAACAACATTTAACATCAGACATCTGTACAGACTGATACCGAAATCAGTCAAAATGATATATCTGTGCATCAATAGTTGAAATGTATATAACTTTATTGAATTGTGTACTAGTATAATGTGTGTTTTTATGGATGTATCAATGGAAAACATGTGACTCACGCAGCTGATTGCTTGCTGAGGGACACTGAGGGATCCTCTGTGCTAGCCCGAGGCACAGAGCATCCCACTGGTATCAACGTTTCTATAATCCATGGTCTTATTTGAATGGTGTTTGTCAAATGTATGTTTAAATAGATCTCACGTCTCAGATACATTTGGCTGGATCATGGCACTGGATGAGGCTCCATCGCAAAAACAATCTCATCTGACTCAAATGAAACTCGAGCCAATTTTTGCTAATCTCATTTCGGTCATTTTCAATCAAAAACTCAGATACATTTAGATGGATTTTAACTCGTTGAGCAGCAAAGTGCATAGCAGGAATCACAAAATAGAGCCTCTGTTTAAACATTAATGGAAGTATAATGCTGGTCGGTAGATGTTGGAAGTGCTTTTGGCCATTTCAAACCTCTAAGTATAAGTAAATATTACACAAATTAAACCATCTGAGGTCACAAAGGTGTGCTTGTATTCCCTTTATTATTGGTCATTAGCTCTCATTATCTGTGTATTTGCAGACCTTTTTAAACTGGTCAATTTTCCTCAAGAAAGTTATCGTTACCAAGAACAATTTGCATGCATAAACTAAAGGGAGGACAAACATTGCCAATAATACCAATAATAATAATAATAATAATAATAATAATAATAATAATAATAATGCCATTTCTGACCTGAAATATGACTTATGTTACCAACTTCCCAATCGTGTGGGCTCACAATGAAGCATTTTTTTCTTTTATCATTCCATTCATACTTCACTAATTTATGTATTAAATGTATTACATACATTACATCCACTTGTAAAAAGTTTATCCTTTGTCCTGACAATCAAAGATAGGACATTTTGAAGTTTGTCTTTTGAGGTTCACAGGTGTCTGGTGCCTATCACAGCAACTATGGGCCTTGAGCAGGGTACAGTATGCCGCAGGCCTGAAACCATTACATACACAGACAGACAGTTATTCACTCTCACATTCTTTCACTATAGGCCAATTAAGATTTGCCAAGTTTCTGTACCCTTGCATGTTTTTGGATAGTGGGAGAAAGCTAGAGTACCCAGAGAGAACCCACAGTACCATGGTCAGGACATGCAGACTCCGTCCAAAGAGATTGTAGTCTTGAGAATCAATCTTGCAATCTTCTTAAGTTGCTGAAATATGAGGGCCCATCTAAAATTCCATTGTTTGGGTGCAGCTCGGATCAAAGCGCACGGTCAGGAAAAGTTTTCTGGAGGATTACAAGCAGACTTTGTCAAACATGCCCAGGACAAGGAAATCTCTTCACTACTAATCCCGCTCTCTGATGTCCGCCTCACAAAACGTCCCCTTTCATCAGCAATAATTGAACAATGAGCAGCCGCCATTGAACACCAGTCGTTTCTCTGTGCCCTGAGCCTTTTGACTTTCAAAGTATCTCGTCTTCTGTCTGTGTGCTGCCGGGCTCAGCTCCTGCATATTACATGATTCCCTTCACAATGCAGCTATATTCTTCAAGCAAGAAGATCTGTGGTTCTCTAAAGCTGTCAGTTTAACTTAACACTGCTCCCATTGTCCCAACAATTTCTTCTTCATTTATATTGATTTATATACAGTGACCTACCACACTACAAGAAGGTGGAGGTGATGTTTGCTCTGGAATATTTAGCTCCTAAAATAATCTAATGCAAGTGAAATGGGCCTATATATGTGCAATTTTGGCTCACCACTGGGATTTTGTTTTAGGTAAAGAAGGTGTGATGGTGTAGCTGAGATGGAGTTTGAGAAAGTAAACCTACACTAGAGGTCATCTTCTTCTCCAGCTTCAGTCAGTTGGAGTATATACCTGGTATAGCTCTAGATTCCAAAGTCTCATGACTGTACAGACTATGCTTAGGTTTTAATTGTTCTGTTTTTACTGTCAAACCTCTCTGTATAATTGGAAGCATCTGTCATGAAACAAAGCTGCCACAGTATTACCTACTGGAGGGTCTGCAGGGATGTGTTTGTATTGTTGGACATAAAAAGTCATTCTCATCCTTGCATCGATGTCCAACTCTGGAATTACTGAGTCGCCCAGAGCTCCTCCTTCTGTTCCTTTAGATTATCAAATCAGCAGACATAAGGGTCAAGAATATCTATATGCCCTATTATATTACCTGTAGTGATTTGGAAGTCTTTGTCAGCCAGACCCGATTTTTCAAGCAGCCACCTGGGTTGAGAAGAATCATCGTATTAGCTCAAAGCTTATTTAACCTAAACCCTTAAAGCACAATTTAAATAATATATAGAATCTTCAGACATCGTTTAGACTTTATTTTTTAATGTTTTCAATAGAATCAGATGTTCAGCGTGAACCAGGAGAAGCACATAAAATAAAAATATATTTAACCTAAAAAAATCCCAGTGTGACCTTGTGCAACGCGTAATCCAGAAGTCCTCCTTAAAAAGTTGGTGAAAGTGCTGCTTGAGTATTACTTGTGCATTTACGAGTCAGGACAGGTTGTTAAAGTCTTGTTGTTTTTAGTCGTGTTTCCTTCTTAGACCCTTCCTGCCGTCTTCACACGGGACATCGCCTGCAGCACTTTAAACCCCCTCCACGTCGCCGGCTCACCTCGCCTCCTCTGTTCCCTATTGGTGTCTGTCATTCTTCCTGCTTCTTTGTCTCCGAACCTATTTTATATATATTTTTTTTTCGGTTAGTGGATCCCTCAAGTGGAGAGCCGACCATTTCCTTTGACACACACAGCAAAAGCCTGTCTGTCAAACCGCGCCGCTGACAGGATGAGGCCAAGCGCAGCCCCAAAACTTGAGTGGCTGGCTCCAATGTGTACCCCCATGTACATATGCACACACACACAATGCAGGAGTAGTCTGGAGGAGATATTAGGTTTGCATGCATGTGGTGACTGCAGAGGAGTGGAGACATGGCAATAAATTACTCAATGTCGACTTTTTGATTTGCCTGGTGCATGTGAAGTAGACCAGCTGTTTACATGGGGGCTACAAATGCAATGAGTATTGAACATAGGGCACAAAACCCCATTCTAGTTCTTTACTACCAGTGTCAAGAGGGATCTGCAGTTATTTGAGAACCTGAAATTTACCATTTTTACCAAGCTTCAAAGATATGTTTGTTAGTTAGATCTATGTATTAACAGAAGCGATATATTCATGTGGAATTCTTTACCTGCTTGTGAGTTCATTTAATTCGATTTTAGATTTAATTATTAAGAATAAAGAATAAAAGAGTTTGAAAAAGTTACAAAATCTACTGATTACTTGTTACATCAAGATCTGCAGAAGACCATCTCTGATGAAGACAGCAGATGGCCAACAGCAGCAGAAGACCTCACTGAGTGTCTATATTAGGTCATAAGGACAAGGTCTACCTAATAAAGTGGCTAGAGATTGAATAATAATGAAACAGGATGTAGGGCTAGGTTTGTCTAGCTTTTTATTGATAAATAATCAATATTCAAACATTAACTAGGCCTGTGCTGTCGTCCCCAACAGCAAGGTGTATATCGGCGAAATGGCCCCATACGTCTGCCCCATACGTCTGCTACAACTGGCACCGACATTGTGTGATTTCTAAGGGTTTTTATATTGTTAACAAGCAATTAAGAGGCCTCACCCCCAAACCATGACAAACATGGGAAGGGTCTATTTGACTTTTTTGATTTGTCTGGATGTTTGTGAAGAATGTTTTGCCAAATTTTGTAAAATTCCCTAAAACTACATTCTTCTTTCAGTCTATAGGGGGCGCTATAGAGGCAACTTCCATCATATTGGCCGTTTTGCCGATATACACCTTAGGCCTAGTTATTGAATCATATACTGTAAATTAATCTGTTTAACAGCAGCATCCTCTCTCTCCTCTCAGAGACCTGTACAGAGGAGGAGAGGATTCACCCATCCATCTCTGTCAGCTGCAAATCATACTTCATTCACTATATTCAACACTAACATTATAACAAAAAATAGGTGACTGTGAAAGCTATGTGGGATGCCATACATAGGATTGTAGAGTTATCTGGGACTAAATTAGGAACAACAAAACTGGTACTAAAAAGGTGCACACACAGACAATTCAAACTGAGGTATACATTTAGGGATGAGAATCAGCACCTCCAAGTCTGAGGCCATGGTTCTCGACTGGAAAAGGGTGGCTTGCCCT
>JAVQKC010009363.1:0-13811 GCA_036025475.1 Philypnodon macrostomus
ATATATATATATATATATATATATAATAATCTATAATATAATAAATCATCCAACTTTATAATCATCGTACAGGGTCAGATAAAGCTTGTTTTTTTCTCCTCCAAACTTACAGACTACACCTTTAATGCCCCATGTATTTTTTATCCTGTTTGTATCCACCAGATGGATTTTGGTTCCATGTATGTAAGAATGGAAGCACCAGTCACTTTTAACATGTTAGCTGGAAGAGCTAGTCAAATATGAACAATTATGAGTCTGCAGCCAGTTCAGTACAACAACTACTGTAAACGTGCAGAGATCCCGGCAAAACCTGAAGAGAAAAAGGCATGAATTCGGAGGGAGATATGAACTAACAAATATAAAGCAAATGTAAAGTCTTTCAGAGTTTTGTTCCAGAAGGAAGTCTTTACCACATTATTCTGGCCCCACACTGAGATATTGTTGCATATCCACATATCTGTTTTTCACTCACAGCGTGTCATCTAGAAATATGATCGTCCTGTCGCGTAAAGCGTTAGGTTTCAGCGTGTCAATCAATATTTACTTTTCAAATTAAATATTTTATTCACGGGGTGTCTGCTTTATCTCTATATTATCTTTATAGATCTCAAACTCATATATGGCTTTTCACCGCTTTATACAGGAAGCATCTCTGAATTTAAAACATATTTCTTCCCTCAAAACCTCCTTGTATAACAATGTACATAGCATCCAAGTTATGAAAAATGTCTGACTATTGGCAGTGTTTGGATTTCCCCATCTGGGATCCTGTAGAAACATTTCAGTCTCATAAACAGCATATTCTGGGAAGGGACAAAAAATAAATAAAATCTTACTACATTGCATTCTGTGAGTTTTGCATATGCCATAGAATTTTGTCATGCATATACGACCTGTTAAATGAAAAAGAGAGGTCATTTAAGTTAATTTGACCAGCACATATACAAACATCTTATACCTATACCTACCTTATAGACTATCTTGAATATCTTGAGTTTGCACAAAATGGTTTGAAAGAGATACAATATTGACAGTTTTGTGTCTGAAAATGTCTTGTTGATGCCAGAAGTCAGTCTGGTTTGAAAGTCATTAGCTCACATAACCTCGTAAAATGACAAAACCTGAAGCAGAAAAAAGCCAGTAGCCCAAAAACATAATAGAAAAAGTAGAAGCTGGTCTAAAGCTCCTTAACTCTAAAGTGACTGAGGCTTTTAACACATCTTTTACTCTCCATTGACTGAAAGACTCTGTCATCTCAAACAGAGTGCAGTACACACATCTTTTAAGAGGTACAAATGCTGCCAAACAAACACCAAGGACACTCAGCCTGGTTAAAACTGTACATAACAAACTTCATATGTTTGATTTAAAGTGGCTGTTGCTCATTAGAACTGGTAGCCATTCAACATCCATAGCATCCATAACATATTTTAGGTTTACGCTCAGAGGAGGTTGAGATTTGGCCATGCATGCTGAATTCAGGTTCCCAGGCAACCTTGATTCATAATACATTTTGAACATTGCTATGCTTCATCTTTGTGAGAATGTTTGGGAGACCATTTTCTATTCAAACCGTGCACAACGCAAAGCCTATTAAGACATCGCTGAGTTAGATGTGGAGGAAGAACTTGTCTGGTACACACAGAGCCCTGACCTCAACCCCATTATGTATCTTTGTCCAAAATCTGTCCTCATTAATGTTCCACAAAATGGAGGTCACTCCATAATCTTGTTAGAAGGAGCATGTATTGTATGATGGTTTAGAACAGGGGTGGGCAAACTCAGAAATGGTTGCAGTTTACAGAATACAGTATCAGCCGGCCCACTTGACACATGTTTAAACCCCATGTGGCCTTGAGTCAAAAGGTTTGCCCACCCCTGGTTTAGAACATATCAATTTAGCCTGTACAACTATAAATACTAAATAATACATTTGCCAGAAGGGTCAGAACAGTCAGGTGAAAACATGGTGCTTTGCCTCTCACAGGTTCAATGATGATTCTGATTCCTTGATATAAAAATAATGACTAAAGCGTAACACAACCTTAATGAGCTGCTGAAGCGCCACTTGTTTACCTCAATAAACAAATAAATGAAGTCTGCAACCCTAAGAGCCATCAGCTGTAATTAATCAGAGTTAATAAGCTAATATTACTTTTTGTATTATTATACAGCTCGTAAACAAGAACAGTATTGCATCTATCAGTGAACTTGAAGCAGAGAGCACATACACGCGACAAGGCTTGTAAAGCTGTATTGCGCAGACCTGGACTCAAACTATGCATCGAGTAACTGCTATATCCATAAGGCCTAGATAACACTATGTGACAATCAAATGAATGTTGAACGTACTCAATAGACTAACTCTACTAACTCTATCTAGCAATGTTACACAAGCTTTAACATCTGTTGATACAATCTTCCAACTCTTAAAGCTATATTTAGACTTTATTATTTTCTTTCTGGGCAGATAATTGAACTATCCTAAAAAAAAACATTAAGACCGTTGCTTTTTAGTATAGCTTGCTAATTCTAATAAACATAACATTCTTGTCCCATTCTTGTATGTTCCTTTTTGAACGCTAAAAGCATGTTTTATACATTAACACTATGCAGCTGCTATAATCAGAATGTATTGTTGGTTCTTTTTATGTGATTACATTTAAATTCCATGTTGTCTTGACGTGATTGTAAAAATGGCTGTGTTGTGCAACATGTAGCTGTATTGTGCTCGGTTTTGGAGTTATTTTGTACATGAGACCTTTGCCTTTGCGGAAAAAACACTTAAAGTTAAGGTGAAGAAAGGCCAGTCGAGATAAACAGAGGAGGTACGATGTGGAGATGACAGAAACTTTAATACACTGGACCTGATGCTATCTCTGTACATACTGCACACCTCATCTTCTGTTGTGCACAAACATTATATTATCATTCCACATACCAACTCAGAAAAGATGTATTTTTTAATCAATTAAAATGAACCTGAAATACAAGAAGATACAAATCTACTATTTATGAAGCTTTGTATCTCTCTCTATCTCCTCTAGTGCAGTAGTTTATAGTTTGATGAATTGTGGTGTCGGACTAAACCAGGTTCAAACCAGTATTAAACCAGAACTGAACTAGATCTTAACTAGGGCTATAGTGCTAAACCGTATTGAACAAAGACTCTGGTCAGGCTGCTTCTCAGTATCTTCCCCACAATCAAACGTGTACAAATACGGCCCTTTATAAACTTAAAACAGCAGCTTGATGGGTGAAGTGTGGTATGGTCTGGTGATACTCTTTGCCCTGGTTTGAATACAGAGGAGCCCGTAGGTGATGTGCTGTCAGTGCAATGTCTGTTCTAAATTGGAATAAATGCAGAATAAGTAATTACTAAACATGGATACTAAACCAGGACTCAATCAGAATTAAACCAGGTCCAGACCAAGACTCAGCCAGGTCTAGAGATTATTCTAAATCAGGGCTAAGCAATGTTCTATCTGTCAAAAACAAGCCACCAGTACTTAATCAGGGCTAACCAGGGCTCCACCAAGACTAAACCAGCACTTGACCAAGATTCACTGTTCCCATTTCCAGAAACCCTGGCGAGTCATGGATATCTAATCTATTGCAGCAGTGTGATGGATGAAGTGTGGTGTGGTTTGGTGATACGCTCTGCCCTGGTTTGAACAAAGAGGAGCCTTTTGGTGATGCGGTGCCAGTGGGAAGCAGTGATTGAAAATGTGTGCGATCTCTCCACAGACTGTGAGGACATGAAGAAAGAACATTATTGATCTTTGCACATAAATGTTGTGGCCCTGTTTGCCTTTATGCCCGTCTGTGTGCATAAAGAGCTTTGAATGGCACAATAAAGGTGTCTTCATTTTTAGAGTCGGCATCGGACCAGCTTCACTGCCCTTTGTAAAGAAAAGAGAAGTGACATGGATCCTGACTGCAAGCGTTTTCAATAAAAGCAACTTGTTGATCTCAGTGGCTCTGACAAACTGTCATACTGTGAACTGGTGGACCCAGCATTATCCCTGACCATTAAACTACATATAAACTCCTGACCCACTAAATAGCTAGCTACAATGGGTACAACAGATGTAGCCTTTGTGTCTGCCCCATGCAGATATTAAAAGAAATGTTTCTTTACACTTTGGCGTAATGCAGAAATGTATGCAAAAATATGCATTTGAAAATATGCCTGAAGTTGCCATTTCCGCCTGCTTATAGATATCATTGCAGATAAAGACTTCAATAATTTGCTTTACTTTATGTTATGTCATATGAAGGATTGCTGCAAATCTGATGTAATACTAGCTGTCTTGTTGTCTCCACAGAGGACACAGCATTCGAGGCAGGGGTGCGTGTGCAGATCCACAGCCAGGCAGAGCCCCCGTTTGTCCATGAGCTGGGCTTCGGAGTGGCCCCCGGGTTCCAGACGTTTGTGGCCACTCAAGAGCAGAGGGTGAGTCTTCAGTCTGTTAAAACAAGATATAACACGGACTAAACTAGGTCCAAGTCAGGACTAAAAAAGGGGGCTTTGGGTGGCCCAGACATGTGGCCACTCACAGCACAGGGTGAGCCTGCCTTACACACTGTTAAACCAGGAGTATAGACTCAAACTATGAGTCTAAACCAGCAAAACAAGAGAAATAAAGTCAGTATAATTCAAGGCAAACATTTCTAATACAGTAACCTTCTAAACCAGTACTAAACAAAGAGTTAACTATGTCTAAATCAGGGATAAACCACCAATGTTAAACCAGTAGAGAGAGAGAAAACTAAACTAAACCAAGGCTAAAATAGGTCTAAACCCAAACTAAACCAAATCAAATCCAACCAAGGGCTAAACTGGGCCTTGGGAAGGCCCAGACATTTAAGGCCACTCAGAAGCAGAGGTGAGTCTCTCTGTCTTATACTGATACACTGTTAATGGACTTTTCTTTATCAGTCATTTCCCCAGTGCTGTCTGTTCACCTCTAATCCACCTGTTGGGTTTATCACACAGATAACAAACCAATAGACCCATTCAAAGTTTGTAAACAGAAAGTTCTCAATTCCGGAATGGAAGCAACTCGAGGCAAGACCGTAATACATTTTCAATGGAGAAATTAGAATTAGCCTCAAAATATTGCAAATAAGGATGGTTTTGACAAATGACAACAAGTCTGGTTAGTCTGCTCACATTGTATGTTTGTTTAATGTACACATTAGTTTTTTTGAAGACCACAATAGTCTTCTGCCTTGCCATCTTCTGCCTTGCCTTGCCTTGCCTTTTTATAGGGTCTATAGTGAATAACTGTGTGAAGAGTGCATCATGGGAAATGCTGTTTGCCATCTGTGTGAACTATGTCTTCTACCATCTCTCTGTAATTTTTGTCTTGAGAACTCCCCCTACCTATCAGTTCTTTTACCTTCATGTTATAGAAATGTTAAGAACGGAACTAAGTCTATATTAGTGCTACACCAGGACTGAACTTGACTAAACCAAGTCAACCCCATATTAAAAAGGACACATTAAATCTATTGGACCGGGACACAACAACCAGGAAAAACCAGTACTTGTATTTGTCACAGTCTATTTTAGATACATTTAGGTTACCATATTATGTTTTGTAACATCAAACACACATCATGCATCTAATACAAGCTGTTTTGTGGAGCACCCAATTGGACCCAATGAGAAACAGTCTGTGAGAAACCGGTTCCTGTTTCAAGACAGGACCAAACCATTTGTGCCAGTTTTGGAGGGTTTCCAAAAAAAACTCTCAGCCGAAAGCACATCTTCTCCAATCAGACAGAGTAGGAGCAGTCAGGCCCTCTTCATTTTTAGGGCCTCTGTTTTATTAGCTCAACATAATTAATTTACTTAAACGAAACACAACTTTGGGTATGTGTTTGATGTAGAAACAACATTAGAATATTTGAAAAGTTGATTTTGCACCAATATAGGACCTTTAACTAGAACTAAACTAGGTCTAAATCAGGGTTAAACCATGACTAAACCAAGACAAACCTATATCCAACAGGACTGAACTAGGTCTAAGTAAGGTCTAAATGACATATTTAGACACAACTGGACTCAACAAGAACTAAACTAGGACCACTTCCCTGTCTTTCAGAACGTAAACCTTGATGCTAGAGAAGAGTCTTAAAGCAGCTCTCCTCCATCATCCACCTTTTTTGTTCAATCAAACAAGACCAATAATTCACTCAAACACACCCCCTCCCCTGCTTTAGATGTAAATAAGCTTTTGTATGTTAACACAAGGTTGCTGCATCCTTGTTTAACTCCTCTTGACTGAAGCTTTCAACGGACCACGCTCTTCAAATGTGTTTATGTGAAGTGTTGCTGTCAATTTGCCTGAGAACATTAGTTTGCCCTCTCATGGTCAACAGAAGTGCTTCTCTGTGGCTACTCTTTTCATTAAGTTGAAAAGTGTAAGTTGACTTGTTTTAGCGCGAGCATTTTTTATTCATTTCCAAGTATTTGCAAGTATCACTGCCAGATTGACCTGCACACTGGTTTTTAAAAACACATATCAGGCGTACAGTGCATTGTGTATATGGCGAAGGTGGAGGCCTTATAGAAAGTCAAACACTTCATATTGCGTCATACGCTCTGACTGTTGATTATCTGTTTAACATGGCAGCTGTCAGTGGGTGGAGTAGGCATCAAGTAAAGTGTGATTTCTTCCATCACAAACAGGAAAAATATGATAATACAAGACATTATACAAGAGCCACACCATGTTATACAATAGGCTATCTTTGATTTATATAAACCAACAGTCTGAAGATATTATTAAGTCAAATTGCATTGCTCTTCATTGGTATAATGTCTAGCCCAGGGACTGGAGTTAAATTCAATAATGTATGTGTTGAGTCAGGAAAAACTTATGCCAGATTGTATATGCAAATCAAGGTGATTCACTTTTGTGATCTCTGAAGGGAGAAGCAGAGAGGAATTATAATACAAAGTTAAACAATTTTGGTAGATTTGATTTTAAAGTGGCGTAAAATGTTATAATTCATATTATTTTTGCCGAGCATCTTATTTAGTACTTTTTATAATGTCAAGAGATTGACCCTTCTATTAGATTTGCATTTCTATTTCTTTGCTATTTCTATGAATGAATTGTTTTGTTTTTTGTAAAGCATGTGATAAGTCTAACGATGTCTGTCCTAGAATAACAGATAAACAGTATATCCTGAAGGGGGACGTCCCTTTATATTAGCTCTATGCTAGACAGAGTGGTGCACGAGGCCGAACACAACGACTATCAGCTATTAGCACTTACTGGAGAGGGCAATGTTAAGCACCTACAGTATATCTACGTACATATGACAAGTCCTTATTGATCTCCTAAGTAGCATTTATGATTACTCAGTAAATAAAACTCAATGTATGTTTTTGACCAAGAAACAACCAGCAAGAAAGTCAAGATAGCATAATACGGGCCCTTTAACATTACCTAGTGTTACAGATCCTAAAATAGTATATTTATTGCTGCCATTCAAATGTGGGCAACTCAAAAAGGCATAAACAGACCCATCCCGGTGACCTTGTACAGTTTCATTGTAGCAGTCACCAGACAGATAAGTGATGCAGCCGGCCGCTGGGTAATGAGCCCCGCTGGTCTCTGTGTGTATGTGCGGTGCCCCCTCATGTCTGCCTGCTGAGTAAACAGTGGCCCACTCCTCATGCCCAAGCAGCAGGGGGCACCGCTCATTTAGGCTGCAGCTAATTAATGCCGTACCGCACTTTGTATCTGAACCCGCCTCCAACAGAGAAGAAGATCCCACCTGTCTCTCCTCGTCTTCTCATCCGCTCAAACCCCGAGGGCACTTTCAAATATGTCCAAAAAAACAACTCTTCAGTCGTGATTGGGTTATATTTGAAACACATGCAATGCAAGATGGAGCCGAGGGAAGAGGAAATGTAATTTCTTTGGGTAACTAATAAGTCTGCCTTCGAAAAATGACTTTGAGGAAGACTCGCTTTGGCTTATGACTCTAGCTACAGATCAAAGAGTTTTAATAAAGTGAGCTAAAGGCGCATTGTACATTTCTAAATACAGACGGGCAAATGCAAACCATTGTTGCCGATGTAAATCTCACCGGTAACAGAGGAAAGTCATTTGCAGTTCAGTCTAACTATGTAAACTAGAAGGTCATGTGTTTAACTTTGTTCCCACAACTATTGCAGTTTTAGAGGATACCTTACACCAGCAGCCAGTGTAACTATCATTAATGTTAATGTTGTTTTCAAAGTGTCAAAACAAAATCAGCTTCAGTTCATAAATGCCCTACATCATAATGCAAGAATCTGAGGTCAGAAAGAAATATGTTTTTTACTCCCCCAGCAGTGTTGAATTTCCTAGCAAGTATATTTTATCTTCGGGTTGGTTCTGCTTGTCCTCCCCATCATATCGTTGGTTCTCCTCAAGTCCCAGCATCCAAATACATAGCTTTAAAATGAATGAAGGCAAGATGGAAAGAGAGCTCTTGAAAAAGTACTTTCTATTTTACAGTTACATTTATCTTATTACTCAAATCAATCATATAGTTGCCATCCGAATCTGAATGTCATTTATGCATCTGTAATGTGCCTATTTACCAGTACGGGGCATTAGCTGTACAGTCTAACCCATTTCCATAAAGCTGCTTTAATGGCCTCCTTCTAAATGCGAGTTTTACCTCCATGGAAACAGCTCTGATGTGACCAACCAGAGAGCTGCTGGAGTGACCTTATTAAAAATTTGACTTTTTGGACTCCCGCCGACTGCATTAAAGAGTTTCAGGGAAAAGCTGAAAATAAGTGATTCATTTCCGACAGACGGGGCACAGGCCTCTGCTAACATTAAACTTGACCCAGGTCGGCATGTTGCAATGCCCCTGGCTTATCTGATTAGGTGGAAATAATCAGATCTACCATTAATTAGGCCACAGGTGAAGATTAGCTTAGGTGCTGCAAAGGATAAGGATTTCTGGGAAGTGCCTTTTTTATACAAAATCAGTTAAAAAAAATCAGGGGAAAGGGGGCCTTAAATGTACATATACCTGAACTGAGTTTTTTCAGAACAGAGAAAGCAACAGCTCCCAAAAACCAAGTGTGCTCAGCTCCTGAGAAGATCATTGCCTCAGCACACAGAATTACTCAAACATATGTGAGTGTTTCCATTAATTATCACTAGAGACTTTAGTCAGGCCCAGCTTTCCAATCCTAAAATATTCATCCCACTAGATTGCTGTTTAGATTGCAAATTAATTGATTGTCTTAAGTGTTGGCAAAGTGGTTGTGTCTGCAAAGGTACAATCTGAAAAGCAAAGAGACATCATTGGCCCCGACAGAAGCCACGGGGTTTTCAAGTCCAACTAACAAGTGAAACCACGGCCAATTTCTACCTGGCAGGATGTAGTGTTTTGCCTGGGATTTTGGCACTGGGAAAGGCTGCTCATTTGGGAAGCCCGAAGATGACAATGGGAGGGAGTGGGGAAGCAGAGATGGCATGGTGATGGATACTAGAGCATGGTGAGGTGTTCGGGAGCAGATGGGACTTCACAGTGTTCAGCCTGGTGTCCCTCGCCCCTTATATGCTGTCCCAGGCCTCTGACTGACATGAATGGACCACAACATTAAAAGCCAACTTTTTAATTATCGCAAAAATGCACCATCCGTATTGCAAGACTCTACTGTGTTGCAATAATGTTATGTTTTATTTAATACATTTCTACTCAACATTGTCCAATATTTATCAAATCCCAAAGCAAAATATGCCAGGCTAACTAAGAATATTAAAAAGGTATCATTTAGTCTTGATTTAGTCCTTACTTTAGTCTTGTTCTGATTTAGTCCTGGCTTGCCTTTAGGATTTGATAGTCTGTATACAATAGGTCTAAACTGTCACTGAACAAGGACCAGAATTAAGTCGAAAATCAAGTCTAAAATGAATGAAAACATGATCTAATAAATTCGGATTTACTTGGCCATAACACAATTCCATTTATTGCTCTAGGCGCATATTTAGAGAATTTCTTTTTATTTAGTTGGAAGACCATAACATTACAAAATATAATTTTCAATGTATGGGGTAGGCTTTTTCTCTCATGCTATCCTCTGAGCAACAGTAGCAAGACCACAACTTTCAAAGCCAAAGCTTGTGGTGGGATTTCGGTCTCGTGTGTTGAATTGTTTTGCAGTCGTCTGGTTTGTTGTGTTTTTTCTGGAGGCTTTGCTCCTGGCTGGGTTTCAGAGACTGGTGCATGTTCAGGAGAGCTGCTGACAGATTGCTCTGGGGCTGCCTCATGTGAAGTCGTTCTGAGGGCTTCATGTTGTTGTTGTTGTCGCTAAATACAAACCTTGGATCTCTACATCATCACTGTTTTATCTCTTCTCAGATTCATTTTAATGGTCACGCAAGGTGTTTTTACCTGCCAGAGGTTTAAGATAACTTTTGTAATTATAATGTTTGATTTATATTTGAGTGCATTAGTCATTCCCTTCACAGTCACACACCGGTAGTGGTAGTAAACTACCTCTGTAGCCACAGTTGCCCTGGGACAGACTGAGGTGGCAGCCAGGCTGTGTGTGAAGTGTCTTGTCCAAGGACACAATCACACAAACAACCCTCCAGTTAAAGAACAACCTGCTCTACCACCTGAGCTTCTGGAATATTTGTTTACTATAGCCCACATAAAACTTTTTACAATTTGACCACAAGTATAAGTTTCTTTTATTTATTTATTTATT
Source organism: Philypnodon macrostomus (assembly GCA_036025475.1). Classification (NCBI taxonomy): domain Eukaryota; kingdom Metazoa; phylum Chordata; class Actinopteri; order Gobiiformes; family Eleotridae; genus Philypnodon; species Philypnodon macrostomus. Next base: position 10,745 of record JAVQKC010009363.1, read on the forward strand.
TATTATTATTTTATTTTTTTATTTTATGCCAGTCCATGTGTATAAGTCTAGCATTGTTTACATGCCTGTAGAAAGCTGTACTTGTTTTTGTTTATGCTCTAGGTTTTAAAAGCATGGGTCTTGTTTGTGTGTGGGAAGTCCAAGTCCACCAGTTTCCTATTAACTATCCTATTCTTTTTGCCTTGTAGCTGACCTACCTGCCTCCCCCATGGGGAGAGTGTGAATCGAAAGCTCTTGAGTCAGGCTTTTTCCAAGTCTACAGTGTGACGGCCTGCAGGATCGACTGTGAAACACGCTACATTGTGGAGAACTGCAACTGTCGGATGGTGCACATGCCCGGTGAGTCCTGGTCAGCAAATCAAACTAAAAGTCAGGGCTATATCTAGTCTCCATACATCAACAAGGGTTTTCAGCAAGGTTGCATGGTTTTATGGAAGATTAAATGGTGCAGAGAGACCTCATACGTATTGATATGACAAATCAATAGAGGATTAAGTACTGGCATTTGAAAAGCCTAAGGATTATACTGTAGGAGTTCTAGGCAGATAAAGAAGCAGAGCTGCACATATCAGTTTACACTTTGTTTCTTATCAGGATTTATGTTCTTATTATAAAAAGCAGAAATGTTCTAAATGTATTTCTTTGAACCATCTTCAGGTGACGCCTCGTATTGCACTCCGGAGCAGTACAAGGACTGTGCAGAGCCTGCCCTCGGTAAGTCCTTCTTCTTACAAGCTCATGTTGTGTCGCTTTCACAAAGATTAAGGCTTATTTATTTTTTATTCCTGTTGGTGCTAAGCTTAAATGTTTTAAAATGAGGAACACACAAGCAGACAAATGTGTAGTCTTGAAGGGGATTAACATAAAGCAGCTAGGGGTTGTTCAGAATCCATTGAACAGAAATAAATTCGACAAAAACACAACAATGACTCACAAGTATGTGGTAATGTGTCACATATTAACAATATATTAGCTCTTAAATAGACAGATGACACATGCACCTACCTTAAAGACTAACCAACAAGCTATATATACATGTTTAATTGAATTATCACCAGTTATTAGTCAATTGGAGCAACAGCATAATTTATAATTTTTTTATTAAATGTCTTGACAATTTATTTTGCAAAAAACCCGTTTGAGTGGGGCCTCAGAAAGGATAGATCTATCTCCCTAGTCCCACTGCTGATGTAGCTACGCCCCTGCTCAAGTGACCCACAGACTGTGAGAGATTCAGCCTTATTTCACTGGGCTCCAGTAGCTCCAGTAAATACAACAAAACTCTTTTATCATGGACTGGTGAGTTATGATGTGTTTATGACATTAGTACAGTCGTGATCGTGGTGCACACTTTCTATTAAGTCATCTAATCGTCATTTTAACATTCTATTCACATTAATTTCTCAGCAATTATAAAATCTATTTTTCTCAAATAGGAAGATTTTTAAAGACCGTAGAACTGTAGAAACCATGTAGACTATGGCCACGTAGGTTTTATCTGTCAATACGCTGCACGCCCTTCTTCAAACCAATCGCTACGGCAACACGGACAAAGGAGTGGTCTTTCAAAACAGCACCGCCAACAGGCAACATCCAGCATTACTCCGTCTCGTCCACCATCTTTTCATCTGAGAAGCATTGGCCAAGCATTACGACCAGATGTCTGACAATACAAACCATTCTGTTCCCCTTAAAACTCCTTGATTCCTACTTTAGTCCTGGTTCAGTAGCTCTGTTTTAGTTACAGTTTAGCCCTGGTTTAGCCCTATTTTTAGTGTAGTCCTGGTTTCTACATTTTTTTTACTAGAACATAACTACCGCCCTGGTTCAGGCCACACACACGTCTCCATGATGAGGTTAAAGCACTTACACTCTGGTCTGTGTAAAGTGAAAAGTCTTGTGTTGAGACTTTACTTTTTGATTTATTAAGAGCAGTGAAGCCTTCTTAATATTTCCCCTCGCGCACAAAGGACTCATCAAGTATGTAACCAGCATCAGTGCTGTGTTAGAGTTCAATTTAATGGATGGATGGTCAGACAGACAGATAATGGCCCGTATTCCCCGGTACCGAAGTAAATTATACAGCATGCAAAAAGGATTTGGGTAGAGTCAAATCAGTTCTACAGAGAGACATCTTTATTTGAGTTTGGTTAAAAATATTGTTATAGTATAGTATATTTATTATTATTGTATATTTGATTTATTTATTTCATGGTCAAAGTCATGATCAAACAAGAGTAAAGACTGTGCAGTAAAGTAGCAATGCTTTCAAAATTATACAAAAATGCAAAGTGAGCATTCATTTATTCACTCTTCTAGTTAGTAACTGCCTTTACTTGGTTTAGCAAAAAAAAAAAAAATATTTAGTAATCCATAAATATTAGTTTTACTTTTTTGTCACCATAAATTTAGACTTTTAACCCTAAATATTAGAATTTATCCTTTTTGAACAACAGATTAACCGATACCGATATCAGTCAAAATTTCCAATATTGGCCGATACCGGTGTTGGCCCGATAAATCTGTGCATCCCTACTCGTATCGTCTTAATGATAAATAAAGTTGAGATCAGCATGAAGAGACAGAAAGATGTGAGCAGCACCTGAAATAATTAAATGGTGGGAAAACATATCCTTCAAAAATGTAGAAGTGGAGATTTGAAAGATGGATTCAGATGTTTCTTCTTTTTTGTGAACTGATCAAACTAAATAATTTGAATATTATGTTAAAACTATTTACTTGACAACATCTCCTCAAAATGGCCTTTGCTCAATATCGTACATATAAAAAAAATTCAACATTTTCAACATTTGGTCAGTACAAAAATACAATATGATATTATGTTAAAGAGTAACTAAACCCCAAAACACTTTTTTTTTGCTGATAAACTGTCTAAATGGGTCTCTACTGGTGCTGTCTTCTTGTTACTGTGCAATTTTTGAAATTATCATGTAAACTTGTTATATTCGGCAAACTTTGGTCTAAAACCGTCTTAGTGCTGCCCTCTTTGGGTTGAACAGTGGCTACTGCAGTTGAATTTTCCTGTTGGTCTCAACGGTACATCTTG
>JAVQKC010009388.1:0-14507 GCA_036025475.1 Philypnodon macrostomus
AAAATTGAGGTGATACGGATAAAATAGCTTAGGGCCACAAAATTACAGTCACAAGCCTGTGTACTTCTTGTGTCAGTTCAGTACCAGAGTCACAAGAGACAATGGGGAGGACATCCAAACAAGACAAGACCTAAGACAATACAAAACAGCACACACAGAACCAAGATGAATTGCTCAGGTGAACCCAGAAAGGAAAAGCTAAAAAAAAAGCCAGCTCTATATTGTTCATTCCTTGTCAGCATTCACTCACACAATTTTAATTATTATTACTTTATGAATCCAATAAATGCTCTACAAGTTGCTTTTCCAAACAGAGAAACTCTTCTTCAGGGAGAAGATGCTTTTCAATGATATCTGTCACATCTTTTTCCGTTGCATTCTCAAAGTCTGTCTTGTTCTTGAACGGCAAATGACCCGCCAGCTCACAGAGTGCAACATTAAATGCTGACTCTTCCTTGGCGCCAAAGCAGGCTTTTCGGGGCCACACAATGATCCGCACACCTTTCCTAGAAGTGCTTTCATTTCCAGTGGGTATGTAATTGCAGGGTGGACATCCTCTAGTCAGAAACAAATTATGAGCTATATTACGCTCTACGAGAAAGTCAGTCACTTTGCAGATGGTTTTGGCAACTTGTTCCAATGTCTTTGTTTTGGTGTAAAACAAGAAGCCAGCATGGTAGTTAATTAGGCGATACAAGTCTTTTTCAGGAACTAATGGCTTGACCGCTACCGTTTCTATTGCAAGTTCATAGTCAAGGTAATATCCGTGCAGGTGGAGGTGATTGACAGAGGCGAATGCTCCGAGACTGTTAAAACCAACTCGAAATCCTAGGTTGGAGCTGAGCAAGACCGTCTCTATACCAGTCTCAATGGCGTACTTAGTGAGGACTTGTGGATAACATTGTAGAGGATCTGGGACAAAGAGACAATGACCAAATTCTAAAGGGCTAACATTGACTAGCACTATCATTTTGCTTATGTGTTCATTCAAAGCACTGTCACTTTTAGTGCCTTTTGTCATCTCGCATATAATTTCTTCCAGGTTGATTTTGTTGAAATTAAACTGCTTGGCATTGAACTCCTGTTGAATACTCAGAATCTCCTGGGGTTTGCGTCGCTCTATACCTCTTTGAATGTTGAGCTGGGCCACATAGCCATAGTGGCCGGGCAGGATGCGTGTTTGCAGGTCGCCCAACTGGTAGCGAAACAGGCCCTTGTCCATTCTCTCTGTCCAGCCGGCTTGGATGACGGTGTCAAACCTGGTTGGCATCTGTTTAGTGTTGTCACTGCTTCGCTGCACATGGGTGAGTAAGTCATCATGGCGGTAGTAAAACTGGAGTGTCATGGTTTACCTGTTGATGAACAAGCAAAAAGGCTTTATTTTGACAATAAGGCAAACAGCAAGAAGTGGAAAATTGCGGAATCATTCGGTCACATGAGGACCCGGGTTACAGGAATACACAAAAGTATATCAGTGGATTCAGAAAAGGTATGTTTATGCTGTTGTAGTGTCATGGATGTATGCCTCGGTATCCCTGCGTGCTACTTTCTTACCTACTGAGATAAAGATAAAGACCTAATAATGATATACATAATACACAAAAGTATGTCCAGTAATTACGGTCTAATAATCCTACTATAAATCCAAACACCAAGAGCGTATCAGCAGACGTTTAATGCATCGATACATTCGAAGGTTTTAACCAGAATCCCATTCCACACCAGCTGGGTATGGTTATTAAACACAGGAAAAAGTGACTAAACACAATCACTCACCTTTTAAATGTACTTCTCTAACACGTCACTGTCGCCATATAAATGGCCATATTCCTTAAACAAAACTATTAACTTGATACAGTCTAGGGTCGTTAACGTACAGGAACTCAACGTGCTCCTCCTACGTCATTTATTGTTGTATTTCCGGAGAATTTATTCCACAATAAAACTGTTTAGAACTAAACCACAATTTCAATATAAAAGGTGGATTTAAATAAATGTTTAGGTACAGAATTACATTTTGTTAAAAGCAAAACGGTATACATTTACAGCCCAAACAATATTTAAAAAAATAAATCTGTTGTCTACGTTTTGATAGTAATCCTATTGTTGTATTATTTTCTATGGGGAAACTTTTAACTAATGCCAAATGTATTATTAAAGAATGAGCAGCTGTCCCCGAATCCAGGAGCTGTCCAATGAGGAGCTACGGTTATTTCTGTCCATGCGTGCCTTTGGCGATAGACCATTCGGTGATTGGCAGGCATATCTGTGCCACAAGTCCCAGAGATCGCCACAACTGTGCGTCTTCGGAATGGTCTTCGGTTGTTTTGGTCGGCTTTTTTCCCCCTGTATTTAAGTTTTTACATAAAACTCTCACACACTAAGAAAATTGAGCTCTAAACCGAACGGATACAAAGGACTGTGAAGTAAGTATAGTCACAATTAAGGTCGCCGTGCCATCTCACCTAATATGTTTGTAGTTTTGACATGTGTTGTACTTTGTAAAACAGATCTGGTCTACCCCACTTTACCTGAAGTTTGTTTTTCTTTTGTTTTAAGTTTTTGTTACAACACAGTACTTTTCAACTTTGAGTAGACTAAATTAGTTACAATGTTATTGTATTAATGTAGCCTATATATTGGTCAGTCTCTAATATTTTTCTGTTGTTCACAGGTGGAAAAGAAAGCTGATAGTCCATCACTAAATTAAACTATGGCATCAGAGGCTAATGCAGAAGATTCACAGTCATCCTCCAGCCTCTCTGGCCAAGGTATGTCAGCAGATTATCATGCTTCTATTTTAGCCATCAGAAGTCATTACAATATTACTGAAGTTTAAACCACATGGGTCATATCTGAGTCATATAACCATCATTAAAGGTCAACATTGAAAAAATATGTTGAAATGCTGCCTTTAAAATTAAATCAAAATGTAGGCTTTTTTGTAACTAACTATTGTTGCTGTGAAATGCTAGGACAGTGTCAGCCACACATTGTAATATGAAGAAAGCCTGTGTAACAATAAAAAATATATATATTATTTAGTAATTTGGGTCATGTTTTTTTTTTTTCACCGGCTTAATTTACACTTTGTATTACTACAATTCTAATCATAACTATATTTGAATGTTTGTGTGTGAATTGTTTAAAAATGCATTCAACCACTCTAGGGATGACTCATTTTTGTTCACTATTTAAATAGGTTCCATATTTTTAGTTACAAGGTGATTTACTACTTATTACTTATTAATCTCTAAAACAGTGGATCTTAACCGGTGAGTCAGTCTCAGGGGTTCGGCGGAGGTCAAGACACACAATTCAGGTTGTGCACCCTTAAAGGTGCATTTTAAGGGAGGTTTTCAGGGTGCATATCTCACAACGGCGTCACTCAAAATGCACCCTTAAAACCATCCTAATTTGATCAATCAGATATAATCAGAAATGCGTCCCAAAACATTGACGGCATCAGCAGCAATTACACTCCAATATTAAAGTAAGGTTAGTGTTATTTTAAATATGTAATTATATTGTCAAAGTGCTAGACATATAAATATCAATACCATTGCAGTATTACTGTTGAAGTACAACAGTAGTAAATAATTTGTATTTTCTTCTTCAATAAAACAATATAATAAACACAGACAAAAATCGTTTGTCCATTTGTAACCTACAGGTCATTAAACATAAGTTAAATGAATAAATTAACTTACATTTATAAAATGAATAAATTAATTCATAATTGTTCAATGAATGGCCACATGTGGTGTAAAAGTTTCAATTTCAATAGTCGGTGTGCTACCCGCTGAGCCACCGGAGAGAATCACTCTTACAGCAACTTTCTTCTTCTTCTTCTTCTTCTTCTTCTTCTTCTTCTTCTTCTTCTTCTTCTTCTTCTTCTTCTTCTTCTTCTCTCCTCCGTAGGGTTCATGGTTCATTTAGTGCACCAGTAAAACATATACCTATGTTTTGAATTTAAGAAGGGTTCGGTGAATGCGCATATGAAACTGGTGGGGTTCAGTACCTCCATCAAGGTTAAGAACCACTGCTCTAAAACATGAATACATTATTTTATTTATAGGTTATCCTTAGTTACATGTTGTTTTTCTTCCACTAGATCAAGCTACAAACCACCAACCTGGAACTGGTACAAACCAAGAAAATGCAACCAAACCCCAGCTCCAGATATTATTCAACACATTTACTGTCAAGAATGGTGAAGACATTAAAATAGAGATCCCTGTAGTTGGACAGCCTGCACCAAAGATTGAATGGAAGAAGGGCGATCAAATAGTCAAAGAAACATCAAGACTCATGATTGTTAACAAACCTACCGTGACACTTCTTCACATACGACATGCTGCCAGAGAGCACTCAGGCCAGTACTCAATAGAGGCCAGTAACAGTGCCGGAAAACATGTTGGCGAGATCAGTTTAGTTGTTCTGGAAAAGCCTGACCCTCCGACTGGACCTGTGAAGGTTGATGAAGTTAGTTCCGACTATGTTATAATCTCATGGGGGGCACCTGAATACACCGGAGGATGCCAACTAGACAACTATATGGTGGAAAAACGTGACACTTCAAGTACAGATTGGCAAACTGTGTCTGCAACAACGGTTCGAACCACAATCAAAGTCACCAAACTAAAGACGGGCAGTGAATACCAGTTTAGAGTGTTTGCCGAAAATAGATATGGAAAGAGTACTGCAATTACCTCCCCAATTGTGATGGCACAATTCCCTTTCAGTGTGCCCTCTGCTCCTGGCACCCCTTTTGCATCCACTGTCACTAAGTACAACATGGTGATTGAATGGGAGATACCACCCAAAGATGGAGGCAGCCCGATCACTGGCTACCATATTGAACGCAAAGAGAAGAATAGCATTTTATGGACGAAACTGAACAAGCTTATTATAACTGACACTCGCTTCAAAACCACCGGACTAGAGGAAGGCATTGAGTATGAATTCAGGGTGTATGCAGAGAATATTGCCGGACGCAGCCCCCCAAGTAAACTATCTGAAGGATTTGTCGCAAGAGACCGATGTGATGCGCCTGGTAAGCCAGAAGCAGTTGTTGTTACAAGGGAACACATAACATTGAAATGGGACAAACCCAAATATGATGGTGGAAGCACTATTACCGGCTATGTCGTTGAAAAGAAGGAGCTTCCAGATGGGAGATGGATGAAGGCAAATTTTACCAGTGTTATCGAAACCGAGTTCACAATAACAGAACTAACAGGAGGGCAAAGTTATGAATTTCGGGTAATTGCAAAAAATGGTGCTGGTGTTTGGAGTGCACCATCAGAAGGTATCATCATAATGGCTCAAGATGTCATTGAAGCACCTACAGCTTTCATGGATCCTAAGTTCAAAACTACATGTATTGTTCCGGCTGGTGAGACATTCACAATTGAAGCTGATTACTTTGGTAAGCCCCTCCCTGAAATAGCATGGCTCAAAGAGGGCAAAGAGGTTGATAAAGGTACAACACGAATGGAGGTGAAAAGCACACTTACCCATACAAGTTTGACTGTGAGAGACTGTACTCGTGTAGATGGGGGGCACTTTATGTTGAATCTTAGTAACATTGGAGGTACAACAACCATCCCGGTCAATGTAAAAGTGTTGGACAAACCGGGCCCTCCAGATGGCAACATAAAGGTCAAGGTTACTAGTGCAGAGAAGTGTACTTTACATTGGAACCCCCCTACTAATGATGGTGGTGCTAATGTTACTCACTATATCATTGAGAGAAGAGAGACGAGCCGAGTGACGTGGACACCAGTTGAACCTCAAGTGGAAGCTGTCAGTTACAAAGTGTCAAAGCTGGTGCCTGGTAAAGAATATATATTCAGAATTGCTGCTGTGAATAAATATGGAGTTGGTGAATTCCTAGAAACAGAGCCATTTATAGCACAAAACCCTTTTACCACTCCAAGTGCTCCATCTACCCCCACAGCCAGTGCCGTGACTGGAGATTCAGTTGTCCTAACCTGGGAAAGACCAGAGAGTGATGGAGGTTCAGAAATAGATGGCTATATTCTTGAGAAGCGAGACAAAGATGGGGTCAGGTGGACGAAGTGCAACAAAAGGCGTCTTAATGATTTGCGTTTCAGATGCACAGGACTTACCGAGGGGCACTACTATCAGTTTCGTGTGGCTGCGGAGAATGCAGGTGGTGTGGGCACTCCCAGTGAGCCAAGTGACTATATCAAAGTATGTGAAGCCACGTACCCTCCTGGACCCCCAACCAATCTCAAAAGCACAGACCATTCAAGAAGTACAGTTTCTCTAACCTGGTCAAAACCTATTTATGATGGTGGAGCATCCATTACTGGTTTTATAGTTGAAATGAAAAAAGCAGGAGAAGACGAGTGGGCTGCATGTACACCAAATGCAGATGACACAAACTATACTGTTAGAAGACTGGCGGAGAATGCTGAGTACAATTTCAGAGTATGTGCTGTGAATGTTGCCGGTGCCAGTGAATATGCAGATCTTCCTGAAGCTGTGGTGACGTCTGAGAAACTGGAGCCACCTGAGATTGAGTTAGACCCTGTTATGAGGAAGATTGTGAATGTCAAATCCTGTTCAACATTACATCTGTGTGTTAACATCAGAGGGAACCCGGAGCCTGAGGTAAAATGGTCCAAAGAAGGTGGTGCCCTTAGTGAGCGTGCCCAGATTGAGGTAACCCCTTCCTACACTGAGCTATTCATTGAGAACGTCAACAGAAATGACACCGGAAAGTATGTGTTGATAGCTGAAAACTGCGCTGGGTCTAAATCCGCTTTCATCAATGTTAGAATACTGGACTCCCCCAGTGCACCAACACAGCTGCAAGTGAAGGATGTAAAAAGAGATTCTGTGTCTCTCTCATGGGAACCACCTCTTATCGATGGAGGGTCAAAGGTCACTCACTACATAGTCGAGAAGCGAGAGGAGGCTAGAAAGGCGTTTGCGAGTGTGTGTAGCAACTGCGTTAGAAACTCATACAAGATTGACAACCTGCAGGAAGGATGTTTTTATTACTTCCGCGTGCTTGCTGTAAATGAATTCGGAGCTGGAGTGCCCACAGAGACCACAGAGGCTGTTAAAGTAGGTGAAGTTCCACTGTCTCCTGGCAAGGTCATACTACTTGATGTCACGGCCACGAGTGCTAGACTGATGTGGGAGAAACCTGACCATGACGGAGGAAGCAAAATCACTTCTTATATTGTTGAAATGCAGACTGAGGAAGAGGATACGTGGACGACATGCTCAGAAGGTAGGCAGCTAGAAGTGACCGTTGATGGATTGACAAAAGGTAAAGAGTATTATTTTAGAGTGAGTGCTGTGAATGAGAAGGGAAGAAGTGAGCCCAAGTTATTGCTGGCTCCCGTCACAGTTAATGACAACAGTACCAAACCAGTGATCAACCTGCTGTGTAACTCATTCAGTGTCAAAGCAGGGAATGATTTGAAGATTGAGGTCCCATTCAAAGGTATCCCACAACCAACAGTGGAGTGGAAAAAAGATGCCACTGTCCTAAAAGAGACCAGTAGGGTTAATGTACAGACAACTGATACATCATCTCAGATTACTATCAAAGATGCTACAAAGTTAGATGTTGGATCTTATGAAGTAATTGTAAGCAACTCAGTCGGCATTACATCTTCTGAAATCTTAGTGAATGTTTTTGAAAGACCCGGGCCTCCATGTGACCTTAAAATTGAAGAATCAAGTGTCGACTTTGTGTCTTTATCATGGCAATCCCCATCTTATACCGGTGGATGCCAAATCAGCAATTATGTAGTTGAAAAGAAAGACATGGGCAGTGCTATATGGCAAAGTGTGTCTGCTACTGTAGCCAGAACAGCCATTAAGATTTCTCGTCTAACTCAGGGAACAGAATATCAGTTCAGGGTTGCCGCGGAAAACCGCTACGGCAAAAGTTCATTCGTTGAGTCTGAACCAGTTGTTGCACAATATCCTTTTAACCCACCTGGTCCTCCAGTTGACCTTAGTGTTATCAGCGCGTCAAAGTCAGCTATTGTGATTTCATGGGGCAAGCCAGAAAGTGATGGTGGAGATCCTGTTACTGGATATCATATTGAATGCAAAGATCAGAGTAGCATCCTGTGGACTAAACTGAACAGAAACCTAGTCACTGAAAACCAATTCAAAGTATCAAGTGTTGAAGAAGGTCTTGTATATGAGTTTCGAGTGTCTGCTGAGAATATGGCCGGCATTGGCCCGTATAGTAAGCCATCTGACCCCGTTGCTGCAAGAGACCAGTGTGAACCCCCACATAACCTCACTGTTACTAATATAACCAATGATTCAGTTTCTCTCTCCTGGGATAAACCAGAATACGATGGCGGGGCTAAAATTACTGGATACATCGTGGAGCGGAAAGAGCTGCCAGAGTGTTGCTGGCTTAAATGCAACTTTACCAACCTGCTTGACACCTTTCTTGAAGTGACTGGGCTCATAGAGGGGGAACAGTATGATTTTCGGGTCACTGCGAGGAATGCGGCAGAGCTTTATAGCGCCCCCTCCGAAAACACTGGCCCAATCACAGTGCAGCATGATGTTGAGCCTCCTAAAATTGTCATGAATGATAGGTTTAGGCAAGTGCAGGTCATCAAATCAGGGGAGCTCCTAAAATTAGACGCTGATATCTCTGGGCGCCCCAACCCCACTGTCACTTGGCTGAAAAATGGCCGAATCATTGGGGCTAAAGGAAGAGTTGAGATAAATATAACCAAGTCCCATACATCTTTACTCGTCAGAGAATGTGTCCGGAAAGACTCAGGACAGTATACGCTGACGCTACAAAATGCTGGTAGCACTACATCAAAAACAATCACCTGCAAAGTGCTTGACAGACCTGGGCCACCTTCCGGACCTCTAAAAGTGTCTGGACTATCAGCCGAGAAATGCACTTTAACCTGGGAACCGCCTATAGAAGATGGTGGAGCTGAGATCTTGCACTATCTCGTTGAAAAGTGTGAAACCAGTCGCGTATCTTGGACGCTTGTGTACGATGACATGATGTCGACTACCTGCAAAGTAACAAAGCTGGTGAAAGGGAATGAGTACTTGTTTAGAGTGAAGGCAGTGAATAAATATGGTGATGGTGAGATGTTGGAAAGTGAGCCAGTGAAAGCCATGGATCCATATACAATTCCGTTCGCTCCCACTGATGTTGAAGTCACAAGTGCATCCGCGGATTCTATGACAGTGTGCTGGAAGAGGCCTGAGTCGGACGGTGGCAGTCGTATTAGCGGTTATATCATTGAAAAAAGGGATAAACAGGGAGTGCGCTGGTTGCGGGTGAACAAAAAGCCTGTTTATGATCTCCGAGTCAAAGCTACTTGCTTGCATGAAGGGTGCGAGTATGAATTTAGAGTTTTCGCTGAGAATGCTGCTGGTGTTAGCGAACCAAGTTCTCCAAGTCCGTTAACTATGGCTGAAGATCCTATGTTTCTACCTTCCCCCCCTGCAAAGCCTAATATAGTGGATTCAACTAAGTCTTCTATAACGCTTTCATGGAACAAACCACTTTTTGATGGGGGCGCTGCGGTCACAGGCTACAGAGTTGAATTTAGGAAGCCATCTGAAGAAGAGTGGAATGTTGGAGTTCATAACACAGAGAAAACTGAGTTTACTGTAACCGGACTCACAAATGGTGCAGAATACGTTTTTATTGTCAAATCTATAAATAAGATTGGTGTTAGCGAGTCCAGTCCAGAAACAGACCCTCAAATAGCTATGGAGAGAGAGGAGGAACCAAGGTTTGATGTAACTCCTGAAATGCGCAAAATTCTGCTTGTCAAAGATGGTTCATCCTTTACTTTGACTGCGCCCTATACCGGCAGACCTACTCCAAGTGTAATATGGGAAAAAGCCGATGTTGATCTCAGGATGCGAGGACTGATTAATATGACAAATTCAGTCACTTCAATAACAATAGAACAAGCAACACGAAATGACTCTGGCAAATACTTAGTCAAACTGCAAAATGCTGCTGGAAGTGCCTCATTGACCTTGAGCGTGAGAGTTTTGGATTCACCCGGCCCACCAACTCGTGTAACAGTAAAGGATGTCAACAAAAATTCTGTCACGGTCACATGGGATATCCCGGAGAATGAGGGAGGGGCGGCAGTGAAGAATTATCTGGTGGACATAAGAGACATCAGCAGAGTGGGATGGACGAGGCTTACAGACAAATGCCACAGGCTGTCATACAGGGTGTCAGACCTGGAGGAGGGAGGAATCTACTTCTTCAGAATTACTGGAGAAAATGAGTATGGGATTGGGGTTCCAGCAGAGACCAAGGAAGGAACAAAAATGACAGGTACATTATAAAAGCACATGTGAATATCATCCTGTGTTAAGTCAAAACTGATTAGAATTTTTCTCTTTTCTATTTATTTTTTGCAGATCCAACAGAGTGGGACACAAATCCTGGAGCATAGCTTATTTATACATTTTTAGTAGATTATTACTAAAGTATTACTACTTATTAGTATACATAATTTTAAGAACTATTTGTTGTATTGAAATTATGTATATATATATAATCAATCCTGTAATATTTTTTTTATATATATTTAGTGTAATTGTATGAAAATTAAGTTTCCTAGTACCATATGAGTGTTTCTGTCATGCTAAAACCATGAAGTAAAAGGAAGTCATGTGATGGTAGAGGGTTATGCAAATACCCTGCCCTATAGAGCATTAAAGGTTTGCAAGTTAACGTTTTTGTTACTTCTTTTATTGGTAAACTTCAATGTACGTTACACACACAAATAGGTCATAGTACATACTATAGTAAATCCACATACATCAATAACTTATTATTACACAATTATTTACAACACGTAACAAATGGATTATTTGCTCCTGTAACTTATTTCAACGTGCCGTTTTAAGTTGTATTAGAATATTATTTATGAAAGATGACTATCTGTAGCTGTGGAAAGTGTCACGTGACTCTTTAGAGAAAGGGGGGGTGGGGGGTTGAGTGATCAGAATCCGGAAGTAAGCGATGCACTTCGATGAGTTCGGTCTTCTGTAGCAGCTAACTCAACAACAAAACTATCTTTTAGGACTTGCCAATTACAAAATGGGTACCACAGCGAGTCAGCTTGGGAAAGATTTGCTGTCGGAATATCAGGTAAGTTCCTGAAACAAGTTGTTGTGTACTTTATCGCAGCAATATGTGGCGTAGCGTTACGTGGTTTGTACGCCCTGAAGTAATAGCTGAGAATAATAGAATTATATATTAAATTTCTTGTTTTATAGTTAAAATACATTTAGTAATTATGTCTTTAAATTAAACCATTACCATATTCCACGTCAAGTAGTTTTTGAATATTAACTCGTAAATGATGCTGACTCTAGCGTCACTTTTAGTTCTAACACTTTTTTTTTTGTTCTTTTAGGAGCTGACTTTCTTGACAAAACAAGAAATCCTTCTGTGCGTGACCTCATAGTTGTATATTATTCTTTAGGTTTAATTAATTATTTTACAATATCATAATTATAATACATATATATAGTTATACTATTTTGTTTTGTTTTGTATAGTGCCCACAAAAGATTCTCTGAGCTTCTCAACAAAGATGAAAAAGATCTCCCAAATATCAGGGTACCAATGGACAGGATTCTTACACTCCCAGAACTCAAGGTAATAATGGCCTACATGGCACCTAAGTTTGTTTTATGTTACACTTCATTGAAATACCATTACCTATTGTTCTCGTCACAGTCCAACCCTTTTAGAAAAAGAATCTGCAATGTATTTTCCACCTCTGAACACAAAGATGGAAGCCTTACATTTGAAGATTTTCTGGATCTTTTGAGTGCCTTTAGTGACTCTGCCACCATGGAAATCAAATCCCACTATGCTTTTCGTATATTTGGTAAGTGGATTAATTAAATATGCATATGTACTAGGTTGTCAGAACATAGCAACTCTAATATTCCTGTTTTTCAGACTTTGATGATGATGGAACCCTTGATACTAGGGACTTAGAGCAGCTGGTAAACTGCCTGACAGGAGAAACAGATGACACAAAACTAACGTCAGAAGAAATGAGACAGCTCATCAGCAATGTGAGTTTATTGAATCCTTTTTCAACCCATTATATTTATGTCAGTGCAATTTTGTAAATGATGTCTGTATAATTCAGATTCTTGAAGAGTCAGACATCGACAAAGATGGAACAGTGAATCTCTCTGAGTTTCAACATGTCATTTCAAGGTCGCCGGATTTTGTCAGGTAAAGCAAAATAATTTTCATAGTTTCAAGTTTCATAATAAAATAGCACCATATTTTGTGAAATACATTCAGAACATACAACCAAATATTTGTTTCTCCACAGTTCTTTCAAGATTGTGCTGTGAGGACCTGGATTGGTGACAAATTCATATTCAAATCATTATAGATTTTATTGCTTTTAATATTGCCTTAAATTATATATGCACTCATACTCTCTAATGCTGCCTCACAAACTTTTAAACATTTGTATTTTCAAAGATTTCTATTGAAAAATTAAACATTTTTTTCAAAACTTACAAAAAATTGTATTATTGGCTGGCAAACATATTATCTTAGGTAATGTAGTTCATGACTGATACTTCCTTGTATACTGTCCAAAGTCCTTGTCCATTATCACAGAGGGGATTTCTGCATCTCTTCCTGCTTGACCGCAGCAACAAAAGTGTTCCACGGTCCACACATAACATCAGTGACAAACAGGCGCTGTTCTTTAAAAAACTCAACACACTGAGGCTCGTCTGAACTTATTAAATTCTGGTGTCCAAGCTGGCCATAATCTCCTAAGGAAGTCGTAGAGAATAAAAACATTCTGTTAATACGTAGACGATAAAAGAGTAGTTGGCAAAATTGTTGTTGAAATGGCCTCTTACCCCAACCCCAAGTATAAAGTTCTCCCTCAGCTAAAAAAAACAAAATCTGTATTTTAAACAGAAATCCAATATTCAATATCTTCGTTATATTACCCAAAGAGTTCTTACTTGTGACAGCAGCAGTGTGTCTGGAGCCACAACTCACTGCCTTGATTTCACATTGTGGGTTTAGATCAAGGAGAGCAGGGAATGCCTGGATAGAAATGAACACCTCTTTGTCTATTCCCTCTGGGAATAGGTTTACATCTTCGCACACTGCAGCTGTACAATAGAAAATATTACTGAACCACTGCATGATTACATAAGTATTCAATATGATCATTTAGGTGATTAGATCTCAATGTAAAGAATTATCATTATTGAGACATTTTCAAGCAATGGCTATTTTGCTTAGATCCATAAACACTGTAGAGTATTATGGACAATGTGTAACAGTACTTGACATGTTGTAGATTAGAAGCAGCTGTATTCATATAAGGCAAGTCAATAATTAGAGGTTTACATTGCCTACCTTCCCCTTGGTCGTTTGCTCGATGTGTTTTCCCTATACCCCGTGAAGGAAGCCCAAGCTGTCCACTTTCATTCCATCCCCACACGTAAAGGTCAGCGCCATCTAAAGAGAAATGTATCCCATTAGATTGTGAATACACAATCAAATTTTACTTAATACATCTTCACTACTACTTACCACTTATACAACAACAATGCCAACCTCCTGCAGCTATTGCTTTCATAGGCATTCCCCATAGTGCCTCCACTGCTCTGGGTTCTTCCTCAGAAGTAAGGCTGCCATGCCCCAACTGCCCATGGCTATGTCAACCACAGACAAACTATCATATATCATGATGCAGCTCAGATAACCAGTTCAGTGATATAAGATGATGATACCTGCCTAGTCCCCAAGTGTACACAGCTCCATTGGCACTGAGAAGAAGGACATGCTCCGGTCCCAGTGCAAGGCTCTTGGCCTTAAGATGAGGGGATAGGGTCTGATAGAAGGGAGGCTTTAAAGCGATGTATCCCTCTGCAACTAATGGGAGATTTATTGGGGGATCTGGAAGGCAGAAATGGAAAGTTCAGATTAAAAATGCTTTAGCAGTCATTATATGTAATTTCTACATTCACAATTACCAGAACTGTTCAATGTAGACTTTATGTCCATGGTCCATGCTGGAGTTTTCTGTGTCTTCTGCAAGTCCCACACTTCAATTCTGTCTGGAAAAGCAAGGGTCAACTGCGCCTCATTGATAAGTGCATCTTTGCAGCCACAGCTTTGCTCCACAAAACCACAGCACCCATTAGAGAGTGGACTGTAACCACCCAGGAACACAAACCTGTCATCTAAAAAACAACGGAAACATGTCATTGTTACTTATTTTAAGTGAATGGCTCTCTCTCAAACTTACCCTCTAAATTCAAAGATGCTCTTCTACTCCAACTGGATCCAATTTTACTTATTTGCATGGGTACATTGTGACCACAAACGCATTTATGTACATTTTTGTTCAATTCTGTGGGACAAATTACTTTAATCTCGTTTGTATCGTCACCTCTGTTTTCAGGAACAGTCGGTGCATGGACAA
>JAVQKC010009389.1:0-11124 GCA_036025475.1 Philypnodon macrostomus
TTACTTGAGTAACATTATTTTGAAGTAACGGTACTCTTACTTGAGTAACATTATTTTGAAGTAACGGTACTCTTACTTGAGCATCATTATTTTGAAGTAACAGTACTCTTACTTGAGTAACGGTACTCTCACTTGAGTAACATTATTGGCTACTCTACCACCTCTGTTGGTAGTTCCCACTGTATTCATTCATTGCCATAAATACAGTAGAAATCGCTAGCAGCAGTGAGAGTCCCAGCAGTCACATGCACCCCAATCGACCGCTTAATGTTCCAGCCAGCATGTCCATCTAGGCCACCTTTCAGTCACCATACCCTCTTTTTTCATTACACTTACCACATGACATTTTCAAACACTGATTCACATTTGTTTGGTCACATGTATCAACAGACTCCAAGTTAGTCATTGTGAACTCTGTAGCGTCTGTTCATTTGTATGGAGTATATGAGTGAAGTGTGTGCTAATAGAAGCTCACTGCCGCGTCAGTTCTGCTTAGCTGGCTCCTGCTCCCACACTTCCTCTAAAATAAGATTTGAGAGAGGCCGACCGTTGGGGATTAATATGTGCCGCCTCAAACTGGAGAAGAGATTTTCAACTTGGCTTTTAAAATATGTTGACTTGTATTAAAGTTAGAGGATATAACAATGTGCAAAAATGCAGACTGTACTGTGATTTCAGGCATGTGATTCCAGGCATGTGATTTCAGGCATGTGATTTCAGGCATGTATTGTGGTGCTAAGGGCCCAAAGCTGCAAGGGAGACCACAAAAAAAAAAAACCTTTAGGGGCAGCAGTGGTTTAGGAAAGAGGTGGCTTTTAAGGTTTAAGGTTTGTGGTTAAATTCAAGATTCATAATGCAATGGGGTCCTTGGGCAAGGCACTTCACCTGTTTAGCCTTCAGTGGTGTTATGTGGTGGTTGGAGAGACCGTTGCCACTTCTCTGTCTGCCCATGGGTAGGGTATCTGTTATTTTTCATTATGCCTATTTTTGGGGGATTTTTAGTGTGAACCAAATAAAAAGCTTTGGCAAAGCACATTTGGGTCCAAGCCCAGTGTTTGAGAATCACTGATCTAGAATCAAGTACAAGTTTAGTCTAGTTGTCTATATTATAAATCCTTATTTCATTCACCCCGTATACATGCACTGGGGGTGGTAAGTTATTTCTGTAGCCACAGCTGCCCTGGGGCATACTGACAGAGATGTGGCTGTCATTCAGCACACAACAATATGAACAGTGTACTCATTCTAATGTCTTTACAGTACAATACTGTACAGTTTTTATATAAAACCTTACCAATGTCTTCTTTCTTACTGTTTCAGAAAAAGGAGTGGTTATGCCTGAACTGTCAGACCCAGCGTCTGATGTCTGGAGGTGGTCTGGAGGAGCCCCCGATGCCGGTCCCTCAGCCCAGTCCCAAGCACCAACCCCTAGTCTCGCCTCGTCATCAACCTGGGCCCCCCTCTGGACCTCCATCAGCCCAGCAGAGCCCACTACACAAGCCCCCAGCGACCCAACAACAGGGGACTAAACCAGGGCAAAAACAGCCCACGCCCATCACTGCTAAACCTGCAAGTGAGATCAAGACTACCACCACACCAGAAGCGCCAAAACCGACCAAAACGGAAGAGA
Organism: Philypnodon macrostomus; assembly: GCA_036025475.1. Classification (NCBI taxonomy): domain Eukaryota; kingdom Metazoa; phylum Chordata; class Actinopteri; order Gobiiformes; family Eleotridae; genus Philypnodon; species Philypnodon macrostomus. The sequence continues at coordinate 1,631 of JAVQKC010009389.1, forward strand.
AACCCAAGACTGAACCAGAGAAAGAAATAAAAATGCAGAAGAAAGAGCCAATAACACCAATCAAAGAGGTCAAGAAGTCCAAGCAATATGATGTAAGTATAGATAAAAATACTCACATTATTGTACATTACTTCACTTAACGGTGGGTAATATGGCAATTAAAAAAAATGGCATCATGATACAATGCATTCAATTATGCCCTGCTCTTCAGCATTTTTACTGTAACAATGCCAGTGTTCATATTAATTAAAACATTATATGATGAAAATTGGATTGATGTATGTTGAGTGTGTAATTAAAAAGGTTTTATGGCTTCTGTGCAAGAAAAAAACCCCAAGTTAACTAAAGTTGTGATGAAATTGAAATCGTGATCTTGATCTTAATATTATCGTTATATTAGATTTTCACCATATCATCCACTGGTAATTTCACTATGCAATAAGTTGAATGATGTTGTCAAACATTCATGCTTTTTTCACTAACCGTGAGCAGCTTTCTTATCCTGCATGATGCCCTAAAGATTTTTTTTATTTTTTTTTTATGTGACAGCAACATTCTTTCCTCTCAAATTCTTCTTTTCGTGTCTTTGAAGCTTGGTTATATGACATTTTCCCATTTCTTAACACGTTTTCAAATATAGTTCATTGTTAAAATGTAAAAAGTCTAACTTCGGTTCATATAAGTCATGCTTTTGGTACATGTTCTGCTTATTAAATAGGCATCATGACTGTCCTGAAATGTTGAACTGGTGTCGTCTAGCATGTAAATGACTATTTTCTTTAGTTCATATGCATTTATTTAATTGCTTCTCTATGTAATCAGATGTCACCAGTTTCACAGTCTAATGCTATGCTGCCGTATAACCAATAGTCTACATTCCAATCAACTCAAAAGTCAGCTCCAAGTCTGTGTTTCTATTCCCATTCCCTTATTCCCATGTTGTTGGAAACACTTGTATTGATTTTCTGCTGGGAAACGCTGAGGCTGCAAGTGGCTGCGAACCATTCAACCCAGACACACACACACATACACACATACAGAGTGAAATAAGGCCTTTTCTTAATAAGCAGCAGCTGTGGGTCCTTTTTGAAATGTGTAGAGATTGGCAGGTTATCAATATGCTAAACCCAAGGCCAGGCAGAGAAACTACTGCTGTGGGCCTTTTCAAACTGAGAACTGCCTGGAATATAAACAAGGTATACAGAGATAGAGGATTTAATAACTTTATGCGAATTAAAAGATAGGTGTATTCATAATATATTTCATAAGCATTCTGTTGCAATAATGTGAAGAATTGGATATTGAGGCCACATTCACACTAATGCATTTTCTGGCTTGAACAGAACTGACAAGAAAACAAATATTGTAATGTGTGATATGATTACTTTGGATAATGTGTAGCCATCTCTGTGATTTTAGAAAAACAATAGATGAAATAAAAATTGCATACAATGAATTCATGAATGAAAGGTGTGCATTTTGTTGTTTAGTTTGTAGTGGCATCTAGTGGTAAAACTTCATACTGCAGTTTTACACTTTTTTTTAAATAATATGGCTATTTTTGAAATACATTTAGTTCATAATTATCTTATGTCTTATTGCAAGATTGTGCTCATAAAAATAATAATGCATAGTACTTCTATAGCGCTTTTCAGGACACCCAAAGATGCTTTACAATTGCATTATTCATTCACTCGATACACTGGTGGTGATAAGCTACTCATGAAGCCACAGCTGCCCTGGGGTGTGGATGCCTCTGACCACCACCAAACACCAGTAACACAACCACATTCATTCATAGGCAATGTGGGTTAAGTGTCTTGTCCAGGGACACGACAACAGCATGCGGACGGGGACTCGAACCGGCAACCCTCTGGTTGCTTTTCCTCTCTGGGCCAATGTAACAGTAATGAAAAGTAATGTGTGTAATTAGACTTTAAACGCATATGATTCTGGGATACATAAATTAAATAAAAGTTATTTGACACAATTGTGCCTGTTTCAATATGTTTGACATGCGCGACATTTTACAAGAAAAATAAATATACTTCCCTCCAATCAACTAATCCATGTTTTCTATCTTTTTTCTCTACTTTAGGACACCAAAAGCAACAGCACCCAGGACTTGTCCCGTAGCCCCCAGAGTCTCAGTGACACCGGCTACTCTTCCGATGGTATCTCCAGTTCTCACAGCGAAATAACCGGCCTCATCCAGGAAGAAGAGATGAAACTCAGCGAAAGAGGCCATATCATTGCCCGTGGCTCCCCACCAAGCCCTTCTGAAATCACCAAACTTGAGAGCACTATGCGACCGTTACTGGAAAAGAGTCTATCGGAAGAAAAGCCAGATCGTAGAGGTCGCAAACATCGAGATCGAGACCAGCGTCCACGTAGTTTATCAATCCCACCGGACGCTTATGATTCTGATGAAGAGCTTGCTGAAATTTTGGAAGAAGAGGAAGATACTCCGGAATGGGAAAGCAAGCGTAAGGAAGCCAAAGAGGACAAAAAAGACAAAAAGAAAAAAGATGCAAGTGAACCTACAGAAATGACAGATGAAGAATTTATGCGACGTCAGATTATGGAGATGAGCGCTGATGAGGACAATGAGGAAGAGGAGATTGAAGAAGACGATGATGAAGACGAAGGATATGGCTACCAGAAACCTAGGAAAAGTCACCATAAGCACATGATAGACTCAGGGAAAGAGAAACGACGCTTGCAACATCATTCAAGCAGCTTTGAGGAGGAGATTAAACCAAGTGCAGACGTTTATAAGGGGTCGCTGGAAGAAGGCGAAGAAGATGTGATGGCATCCCAAGGTGGACTTAGGCGATTCAAAACGATTGAACTCAATAATACAAATAGTTACAGAGATAGAGACATTGAGCTAAGCAATGAAAATGACTTGAGTTTAGACAGAGAGCCAGAACTTGAAATGGAAAGCTTGACCGGGTCACCAGAGGAGCGTTCAAGAGGCGAATATTCATCAAGTATACCGCCAACATCATCGTCTTATGGTTCGGGGCAATCGCCGACTTCAATCTCATCAATGGAAGAGGATAGCGATAGTAGCCCAAGTAGAAGGCAAAGGCTAGAAGAAGCTAAGCAGCAAAGAAAAGCCCGCCACAGGTCCCACGGTCCATTGCTTCCAACAATTGAGGATTCATCGGAAGAAGATGAACTTAGAGAGGAGGAGGAGCTGTTGAGAGAGCAAGAGAAAATGCGGGAAGTTGAGCAACAGCGGATTAGAAGCACCGCAAGAAAGACAAAACGCGATAAGGAAGAATTGAGGGCACAAAGGCGTAGGGAAAGGTCTAAGACACCTCCAAGTAATTTGTCGCCAATTGAGGACGCATCACCGACAGAGGAACTGAGGCAAGCCGCTGAAATGGAAGAGCTACATCGATCCTCAGCATCTGAATATTCGCCACAAAGTCTAGATTCGGAAGCGGAAGGATATGAATCGAAATATAAAGCGGCTGGTGATTACAACCTGCCAACTTTTATGTCTTTGTATTCGCCGGTAGAGAAATCATCAAGTACAACAACTACAACAGCGCCATCTTCAACATTTAAACCTCTAAAAAGTGCAGAAGAGGTCTATGAAGAGATGATGCGAAAGGCGGAGTTGCTACAAAAACAGCAAAAGCAACAGCAGCAACAGCAAGTAAGACATCAATACTATGAAGAAGATGTTAACGGACAAGGTTACGAAGATGATTACGATTATGACCAAGATCAAACTGGATATGACAATGAAGTGGTCGAAACTGAAACAGATATTTACGAAGAAATCCGCCAAACCTCTCAAAATATTACCAAAATGCAGCAAGCCACAGACGAACAAGTCGATCTAGAAATTGAAAGTGCGTTCCCAGATAAGCAACTACTAGATACTGGGTCGGCTTTTGCAAAGCTTCTCGAACAAAGCAATGCTCTTTTGACGCCAGGAACTAGCCCTACCCAAATATCCGCACCGGTTTCCTTTGCCGAAACTGGTGGACGTATACCAGATGTGAGAGTAACCCAGCATTTTTCGGCAAAAGATGGACATAAAGATCGAATCAAGGCGCAAGCAGGCAAAAATGGCATAACCCCAACTGTAGCGGCCACTACTATCGCAGCTTATGGCGTCTATGCCCGAGATGCTGTCACCATATCACAAACAACTTCAAGCCATACAATGACTTCTACCCAGTCTAGCATGTACGGAAGGCATACCGGAAGTACTGCAACATCTTCTGCTACTGTTTCAAGTGTTTGTAGCAAAATCGCAGAAATTACCCAAGCTTACAGCCAAAGGGAGGTGATAACAAGACGGGTTGGCGATGCAAAACAAGCAAGAGATAGTTCAACATCGTCAACGGAAAGAATAATTGAGCCGCGATCGCCAAAGTATACCACATATTATCGTAGCACTAGTCCTCCTTTGTCGCCATCCCCACCACTGCAAAGTCCAACTCGCTCTCCTAGGCGGGCAACAGCCGAATTTTCAACCCAGACATTTAGCTCGGCTTTGCGAAGGGATTCAACTGGATCTGGGCCAACATCCCCAGTGATGGCACAAGGCACTCAAACAGCAACACATCGGTCGATATCACCAAGACTTTACCGGCAACAGTCATCCCAAGAAGCGCCATATTCACCTCCAGCAAGTTCCGCAAGGCCCATGACAGTCAATACAGCAACTTCTCCTTTGTCTTCTCCAACTAGATTTAGCCGTCAATCGACTTTTGATAACTATTCGCCATGCGGTAGCCCTCCAGATACCCCACCATACCAGCAATCGCCAACTCGAGGCTTCTACCGCACACAAAGGGTGGAGAAAGTCAATGTTGGAACAAGTATGGTGACTACGGTAAGCACCTATACAAGAGGATCAATGTCTATGGATAATATATCACTTTGCCGCATTTCAACAGTGCCGGGAACTTCAAGAGTAGAGCAAGGCCAGATGATACAAGGTGGTAGTGTAGTAGACTTGAGAACTATTTCCAAAGCAGCACCAATAATAATGACAGATCAAGGTATGGACTTAACATCACTGGCTGCAGAAAGCCGAAGGTACCATGCTGGACAAGAAGTGGGCAGGCATTCAACAATCATACAGCCACTTATAATGAATTTAAAAACGCAAGAAGTGACTACACCAACTACAGTTAGCGTCACCGTTGCTGCATCAATGTTTATGACACAACCCAAGCAACCGAGTGTCTATGCAGACCCAATGCAAAATAGAGTTGATCTTGGGCAAGGAATGGGTTCAGCTGTTTGTCTGTCCCAAAGCAAGCCTGCCCCGACCGATCCGTCAATACCGAAAATTGACGCCAAACTTGAAGATCTGAGTATCCAGCAAAGGGAGCTTCAAAAGCAACAAGAAAAGTTACAAAAACAGCAAGTTTTACTCGAACAACAATTGCAGCAACATCAACATCAGCAACAGGCAACCGCACTGGCAAGATTCAACTTAACTGGCCAAATTGCTCCTTTGCTAAAGAAAGATTTGATGGTTAGCCAAACTAGCAATGCCCCGGCAGTTGTTAGTGCGGTTTCACCAATAAATGCTGAACTATATGGCCCGGGACCTGTTGAAATAAGAGGGAAACCTAGCCCTCCTGGTATGGTTGTGCAAATCGATGGGCAAGAGCAAGCAAAAGCTGTCACCCAATTAGTCAAAGTTGAGGAAGGCCAAGATGCAATGGACTTACGAGGTGGGCAAATCAAGCCAGATAGCCAACCAGCCTGCTGCGATGTGGTTTACCGATTACCATTTGGCAGTAGCTGTGTTGGCGCTCCTGAAAAAGAAGGAATTCGGCCCCCATCCGCACCACCTCTGTCTTATGAATCTGACACTGAAAGACAACCAGTAAGGTACCATGAATATCCAATGGATGGCAGCAAGTCCTATACGTTACCTTTCTCAGGCAGGCTGCAACCATCAATGTCCGATACCAATTTAGCCGAAGCAGGAATGCAGTATCCCTCCAAAATGGAACCGCCATTCCAACCCCCAACTGATCTGGGCATGGACGTAACAGGCATAAAACAAGCCTATGGTGGCTATATGGGAATGCAGTATGGCTCCTACAACGATTTGCGCCATGGAGGAGATATCGCTTCCCAAACTTTGCCAATCAGAAGATACAATTCATTATCCAACATGTCTGACTATGGCTACAGTGCTAGGGACATTGCTAACTTCCAAGAGGCTAACCTAGCTCAATACAGTGCTACAACTGCAAGGGAAATTAGCCGAATGTGTGCAGCACTAAATTCAATGGACAGATATGGAAGCAACCCAGATTTGATGCAATATGGCAGCTTGGGAAGACCGCCCCCACCTGCTTCCTCTAGACTTGCAGCAGGTCTTGGAATGCGATCAAATCTACTTTTCGGACTAGACGGGAAGCCAATTTCTCATAGTCAAGCGCTAACTAATCTCATCAACGCAAGGCAAGCTAGTCTTAGGGCTATGTACCCTGCGGCAATACGATCTTCCGATGGCATGATCTACTCAACTATCCAAACTCCAATTGCTTCAACACTTCCAATAACTACTCAACCTGCGTCCGTACTGCGCCCATTGTTAAGGGGAGTCTATAGACCTTTTGCGTCTCCAAATATGACGCCCGTACCACTTTCTAGCCTGACTAGACTTCCAATGAGTCCAAGAATGCCACTTGCCGGATCTACGCCAATCCGATACCCAACACCAGGACTTTTGCAAGCTATGACTTCCACTGAAACCACACCAGCAGGAGTCGCCGCACCCGTAAGTGCTCCAGTTTCGGTAACAATTGCAGCAACAACCTCATCAGTTCAAGAAGAACCAGTATATCTTGGAAAAGGTGCTATAGTCGCAACTTCTGAAGCTCCACCGGTGACCAATGAGGAACAGCAACCAATAAATTTGTCGCAAGCTCATCTCAATAGCCAAAAACAGGTAGCAACAACAACAGCACCTCAACAGCCAGTGCAGCCTACTCCTCCAGCAGCACACGTCTATCAGCCTACTGCCCCTATAGCGCCCCCTGGTGGTGCACCTGTTGTTGGAGGACTGCCACAATTCCCACCCCCCGGAGCGGTCCACAAAGAAGGAGAAACTGAGGCGGAAAGACTACATAGACAGCAAGAACAACTTCTGCAAATGGAAAGGGAAAGAGTTGAGTTGGAGAAACTTCGTCAGCTACGGTTGCAAGAAGAACTGGAAAGAGAAAGGATCGAGTTGAAGATACATCGAGAGAAGGAGCAGATGTTGGTGCAAAGAGAGTTACAGGAGCTTCAAAGTATCAAGGAACAGGTAGCGGGACAATTATATGTGCTTTAAAGAGATGTTGGGATGATTTGTGAATGTGCATTATGTATTGTTACGTAAGTGGTTGTGGTTTGTTGACGCTTTTTGTTTTATTTTGATTTCCGTTTGTAATATTATTTTTAAAATATTTTATTAGTGTGTTATTATTGTAATGCAACACTGATCATTTTGTGTGAAAACACATTTACATATTAGGGCAAAACACCAAAAAGCTGAATGATGGGCCAAATGTGGTATGTTTAAATGATCTAAGCAGGTTTTTCATGTAAGAGTGTATTGTTTGCTATGATGAATTTCACATGAGATTTTGAAACAATATTCAATACTGTCTTTGATTTGAATCTCAGATCTTGTTTTATAGATTTGGTGGAATCCTAGTTAATCTTTAAATCTTGGACTTGGACGATAGCATTAACAATTTTGTGGTTTTATTATTTTTAAAATTATTGCATACTATGTAAAAGTTATTGGACATCACATTTGTAGCATCAGAAATTTATGGACTCCATATGCCCTAATATGTTGTAATCATGTCATGAACGTTTGTTTAGGCATGTGGTTTAATTTACAAAACTGTGCGAGAAATAGTGGCGTATGTAAAGTACTGTTTGCATGTACTGTTTGTCTGTCTTTAATTTTCACTTGTTCAGTGTATGATGTAAGCATGTTTACAAGTAAGAGTGTGGTAATGAACCTTGTACAAACTTAAAGTTTTTGTTTATCTGAGTCTTTGGTTAGAAACTGCATTTACATCAATAGGCATTTAGTAAATGTATTTCAGCAGCACGTATTCAAATAACAAAGGTTAACTTGACTATTTCTTTTGTGTCTCATTAGAACAAGCAGTTGAAACTCTTTCAAGTAAACACAGTTAAACAGGTGTGAAGCCCTTTACAATGGAATGGTTCAGAGATGGACTTATTAACATGCATCTCATGATCTGTGGAGCAAGCAAAACTTCTAACTCAATTCTCACACAAGCTTTGCATCAATGCTACAGAGAAAACCCCTCTGACTTTCCGCATACTTGAATTGGAAACTAAACATGGTGACATGGCTGCACTGTATTTAAGTTGCGCTTCTACATGTTTTTTTCACAATTTAGATTAACTTTTATGAACTAATCTACATTGGCACAGCGATGACTTCATACTACATTCAGTCTATACATCTTAAGTTGTGTTAATAGCAACTTGCTGTGTCTATTGTGAATGGCAACCCAGTCTCTGATATTAAGTAGCTTTTTAATATTTCTGCAACTCATTGGTGCAATAGATTACATGTGATTTATATTACAAGCAATTTTTTGCATAAAATTAAACAAATACTCACTTGAACCAAAATACATAGGTGGAAAATTCACACAATGTTGGTAGGAAACTACCTCTGTCACCACAGCTGCCTGGGGCAAACCGGAGAGACTTGGTATCTACATTAGGGCCTCTCTGACCACCCCCAAACATACTGCTAAACCAATATCGCACAGACTGGAGGCAAGGTGTGTAAAATGTCTTGCCCAAGAACACAACAGCAATATAAGCTTGAACAGGTTTCCAACAACCAACTTCCCAATGAGTAGTCAACATATACATATCAAATGTATTTGAAGAAACATCAAATAGCCACATTTATCAGAGACTAGGTTGGTCAAATGCCCCCCAAAAGTTGCTTGTTCTTAACTATCTCTCTCTTGTGTGCCATTCCTCATCATTTTTTATTTTATCATCACAATTTCCTGCTCCCTTTCCCCTGCACATGTTTTATTTTTTGTTTGTGTCCACAAACACATGTCCAGGTCTTCCAGCAGCAGCAGCATGAGCGTGAGAAGCAGCTGGTTCTCCAAAGGGACCAGTTAGCTCAACAGAAATCTCAACTTGACCAAATCCAGTCTCTTCAACAACAACTACAACAACAGCTGGAGGAGCAGAAGAGACAGAAGACCGCTCAAGCACAGGGCGTACAGGTTAGATACAAGTTATCTTATAATACAGTCACAATGAGCCTAAACAAGGACTAAACCCAGGCCAATTCAAAAAACAATCCTTTATGACAAAAAACCTGAATAAACCAGGACTAAACTAAATCAGGTTTTAGCCAGGTCTACACCAGCACTAACTCAAGAGAACAAAACCTAACTGAAAACTAGGCTGTTGTCTCCAACAGCAAGGTGTTTATC